>JAJOZX010020721.1:0-28602 GCA_023014485.1 Bathynomus jamesi
AGACTTCATATTTGAACTGATTAGAGCAGCATCTCCAAATTTTTAGATCAAGAAAAGATAGGCTTCCATCATTTTCTTTTTCAACTGTAAACTTAATAATAGATGGGACTAAATTGTTGAGCTACCAAGAAATAAGTCCACATCCAAATTATTAGGCCAAAGGCATAAAAAAAATATCATCTATATACCTGTACCAAACCAGGTTAAAATTAAAAATCGTAGGCAAAATTCTACTTTCAAAAAATTCCATATTAAATAAATTAGCTAGTATAGGTGAAAGGGGATTTCCCATAGCCAATCCAAACGACATAGCATAAAACTTATTTTCAAACTGAAATTTACAATCTTTGACACAAAGCTTAATTAACTCAATAAGAGTGTTGTGTTGAACAGGGAAAGAAGAATATTCAGAGATCTTATAATCTTTTAAAAAAATCAAGTAGGTCATCAACGGGGACTTTTTTTGTGAATAGGGAGCATACAATACATCGAAGTTTACCAATTTGAAATTAGGGTCATTAGGGAACTTCATTCAGTTTGTCAATAAGATCCATGCTATTTACAATATGTGACTCAGAAATAGAGCCAACTAACGGCGTTAATAAACTAACTAAAACTAACTAACTAACTAACTAACCATTTTGATAGCTTATAATAGGTTACGGAGCCCACTGAGCTAACAATAGGCCTCATGGGATTATTAACTTTGTGTGTTTTTACTAAGCCGTACAGATATGGTAGTGACGGATTAATACTAAGAAACTGCTGTGGAAGCCTATTATAGTTATTTTTTTAAATTTCTCTTAATTTTCTGTTAAACATTTTATTAACATCCTCCAATGGGTCTCTATTTAGAGGTTTGTACGTGTCACGATCACTCAATAATGTATTCATCTTTTCAACATAGTTATTTTTTTAAAATTTCTCTTAATTTTCTGTTAAACATTTTATTAACATCCTCCAATGGGTCTCTATTTAGAGGTTTGTACGTGTCACGATCACTCAATAATGTATTCATAATGTATTATAATACCTACTATTCTTGGCTTTCTTAATTAAGACAGTTATCTAAAAATGAAATAGGATAACATAATAATTTAGTACCAATATTCATGATATTGCATAACTCGGAATCTAAAAAAAATTCAGGACTGACAACTCTCAATGCTCGAAGAAACATAGCAGCATAGAAAATAGAGGATTTAATAGAAGGATGATGGTCAGAATAGAAATGCACATAAGAGTTATTATTAGTAGTAGGCTTACGGTAGACTTCATATTTGAACTGATTAGAGCAGCATCTCCAAATTTTTAGATCAAGAAAAGATAGGCTTCCATCATTTTCTTTTTCAACTGTAAACTTAATAATAGATGGGACTAAATTGTTGAGCCTACCAAGAAATAAGTCCACATCCAAATTATTAGGCCAAAGGCATAAAAAAAATATCATCTATATACCTGTACCAAACCAGGTTAAAATTAAAAATCGTAGGCAAAATTCTACTTTCAAAAAATTCCATATTAATAAATTAGCTAGTATAGGTGAAAGGGGATTTCCCATAGCCAATCCAAACGACATAGCATAAAACTTATTTTCAAACTGAAATTTACAATCTTTGACACAAAGCTTAATTAACTCAATAAGAGTGTTGTGTTGAACAGGGAAAGAAGAATATTCAGAGATCTTATAATCTTTTAAAAAAATCAAGTAGGTCATCAACGGGGACTTTTTTTGTGAATAGGGAGCATACAATACATCGAAGTTTACCAATTTGAAATTAGGGTCATTAGGGAACTTCATTCAGTTTGTCAATAAGATCCATGCTATTTACAATATGTGACTCAGAAATAGAGCCAACTAACGGCGTTAATAAACTAACTAACTAACTAACTAACTAACTAACTAACTAACCATTTTGATAGCTTATAATAGGTTACGGAGCCCACTGAGCTAACAATAGGCCTCATGGGATTATTAACTTTGTGTGTTTTTACTAAGCCGTACAGATATGGTAGTGACGGATTAATACTAAGAAACTGCTGTGGAAGCCTATTATAGTTATTTTTTTAAATTTCTCTTAATTTTCTGTTAAACATTTTATTAACATCCTCCAATGGGTCTCTATTTAGAGGTTTGTACGTGTCACGATCACTCAATAATGTATTCATAATGTATTATAATACCTACTATTCTTGGCTTTCTTAATTAAGACAGTTATCTAAAAATGAAATAGGATAACATAATAATTTAGTACCAATATTCATGATATTGCATAACTCGGAATCTAAAAAAAATTCAGGACTGACAACTCTCAATGCTCGAAGAAACATAGCAGCATAGAAAATAGAGGATTTAATAGAAGGATGATGGTCAGAATAGAAATGCACATAAGAGTTATTATTAGTAGTAGGCTTACGGTAGACTTCATATTTGAACTGATTAGAGCAGCATCTCCAAATTTTTAGATCAAGAAAAGATAGGCTTCCATCATTTTCTTTTTCAACTGTAAACTTAATAATAGATGGGACTAAATTGTTGAGCCTACCAAGAAATAAGTCCACATCCAAATTATTAGGCCAAAGGCATAAAAAAAATATCATCTATATACCTGTACCAAACCAGGTTAAAATTAAAAATCGTAGGCAAAATTCTACTTTCAAAAAATTCCATATTAATAAATTAGCTAGTATAGGTGAAAGGGGATTTCCCATAGCCAATCCAAACGACATAGCATAAAACTTATTTTCAAACTGAAATTTACAATCTTTGACACAAAGCTTAATTAACTCAATAAGAGTGTTGTGTTGAACAGGGAAAGAAGAATATTCAGAGATCTTATAATCTTTTAAAAAAATCAAGTAGGTCATCAACGGGGACTTTTTTTGTGAATAGGGAGCATACAATACATCGAAGTTTACCAATTTGAAATTAGGGTCATTAGGGAACTTCATTCAGTTTGTCAATAAGATCCATGCTATTTACAATATGTGACTCAGAAATAGAGCCAACTAACGGCGTTAATAAACTAACTAACTAACTAACTAACTAACTAACTAACCATTTTGATAGCTTATAATAGGTTACGGAGCCCACTGAGCTAACAATAGGCCTCATGGGATTATTAACTTTTGTGTTTTTACTAAGCCGTACAGATATGGTAGTGACGGATTAATACTAAGAAACTGCTGTGGAAGCCTATTATAGTTATTTTTTTAAATTTCTCTTAATTTTCTGTTAAACATTTTATTAACATCCTCCAATGGGTCTCTATTTAGAGGTTTGTACGTGTCACGATCACTCAATAATGTATTCATAATGTATTATAATACCTACTATTCTTGGCTTTCTTAATTAAGACAGTTATCTAAAAATGAAATAGGATAACATAATAATTTAGTACCAATATTCATGATATTGCATAACTCGGAATCTAAAAAAAATTCAGGACTGACAACTCTCAATGCTCGAAGAAACATAGCAGCATAGAAAATAGAGGATTTAATAGAAGGATGATGGTCAGAATAGAAATGCACATAAGAGTTATTATTAGTAGTAGGCTTACGGTAGACTTCATATTTGAACTGATTAGAGCAGCATCTCCAAATTTTTAGATCAAGAAAAGATAGGCTTCCATCATTTTCTTTTTCAACTGTAAACTTAATAATAGATGGGACTAAATTGTTGAGCCTACCAAGAAATAAGTCCACATCCAAATTATTAGGCCAAAGGCATAAAAAAAATATCATCTATATACCTGTACCAAACCAGGTTAAAATTAAAAATCGTAGGCAAAATTCTACTTTCAAAAAATTCCATATTAAATAAATTAGCTAGTATAGGTGAAAGGGGATTTCCCATAGCCAATCCAAACGACATAGCATAAAACTTATTTCAAACTGAAATTTACAATCTTTGACACAAAGCTTAATTAACTCAATAAGAGTGTTGTGTTGAACAGGGAAAGAAGAATATTCAGAGATCTTATAATCTTTTAAAAAAATCAAGTAGGTCATCAACGGGGACTTTTTTTGTGAATAGGGAGCATACAATACATCGAAGTTTACCAATTTGAAATTAGGGTCATTAGGGAACTTCATTCAGTTTGTCAATAAGATCCATGCTATTTACAATATGTGACTCAGAAATAGAGCCAACTAACGGCGTTAATAAACTAACTAACTAACTAACTAACTAACTAACTAACTAACCATTTTGATAGCTTATAATAGGTTACGGAGCCCACTGAGCTAACAATAGGCCTCATGGGATTATTAACTTTGTGTGTTTTTACTAAGCCGTACAGATATGGTAGTGACGGATTAATACTAAGAAACTGCTGTGGAAGCCTATTATAGTTATTTTTTTAAATTTCTCTTAATTTTCTGTTAAACATTTTATTAACATCCTCCAATGGGTCTCTATTTAGAGGTTTGTACGTGTCACGATCACTCAATAATGTATTCATCTTTTCAACATAGTTATTTTTTAAATTTCTCTTAATTTTCTGTTAAACATTTTATTAACATCCTCCAATGGGTCTCTATTTAGAGGTTTGTACGTGTCACGATCACTCAATAATGTATTCATAATGTATTATAATACCTACTATTCTTGGCTTTCTTAATTAAGACAGTTATCTAAAAATGAAATAGGATAACATAATAATTTAGTACCAATATTCATGATATTGCATAACTCGGAATCTAAAAAAAATTCAGGACTGACAACTCTCAATGCTCGAAGAAACATAGCAGCATAGAAAATAGAGGATTTAATAGAAGGATGATGGTCAGAATAGAAATGCACATAAGAGTTATTATTAGTAGTAGGCTTACGGTAGACTTCATATTTGAACTGATTAGAGCAGCATCTCCAAATTTTTAGATCAAGAAAAGATAGGCTTCCATCATTTTCTTTTTCAACTGTAAACTTAATAATAGATGGGACTAAATTGTTGAGCCTACCAAGAAATAAGTCCACATCCAAATTATTAGGCCAAAGGCATAAAAAAAATATCATCTATATACCTGTACCAAACCAGGTTAAAATTAAAAATCGTAGGCAAAATTCTACTTTCAAAAAATTCCATATTAAATAAATTAGCTAGTATAGGTGAAAGGGGATTTCCCATAGCCAATCCAAACGACATAGCATAAAACTTATTTTCAAACTGAAATTTACAATCTTTGACACAAAGCTTAATTAACTCAATAAGAGTGTTGTGTTGAACAGGGAAAGAAGAATATTCAGAGATCTTATAATCTTTTAAAAAAATCAAGTAGGTCATCAACGGGGACTTTTTTTGTGAATAGGGAGCATACAATACATCGAAGTTTACCAATTTGAAATTAGGGTCATTAGGGAACTTCATTCAGTTTGTCAATAAGATCCATGCTATTTACAATATGTGACTCAGAAATAGAGCCAACTAACGGCGTTAATAAACTAACTAACTAACTAACTAACTAACTAACCATTTTGATAGCTTATAATAGGTTACGGAGCCCACTGAGCTAACAATAGGCCTCATGGGATTATTAACTTTGTGTGTTTTTACTAAGCCGTACAGATATGGTAGTGACGGATTAATACTAAGAAACTGCTGTGGAAGCCTATTATAGTTATTTTTTTAAATTTCTCTTAATTTTCTGTTAAACATTTATTAACATCCTCCAATGGGTCTCTATTTAGAGGTTTGTACGTGTCACGATCACTCAATAATGTATTCATCTTTTCAACATAGTTATTTTTTAAATTTCTCTTAATTTTCTGTTAAACATTTTATTAACATCCTCCAATGGGTCTCTATTTAGAGGTTTGTACGTGTCACGATCACTCAATAATGTATTCATAATGTATTATAATACCTACTATTCTTGGCTTTCTTAATTAAGACAGTTATCTAAAAATGAAATAGGATAACATAATAATTTAGTACCAATATTCATGATATTGCATAACTCGGAATCTAAAAAAAATTCAGGACTGACAACTCTCAATGCTCGAAGAAACATAGCAGCATAGAAAATAGAGGATTTAATAGAAGGATGATGGTCAGAATAGAAATGCACATAAGAGTTATTATTAGTAGTAGGCTTACGGTAGACTTCATATTTGAACTGATTAGAGCAGCATCTCCAAATTTTTAGATAAGAAAAGATAGGCTTCCATCATTTTCTTTTTCAACTGTAAACTTAATAATAGATGGGACTAAATTGTTGAGCCTACCAAGAAATAAGTCCACATCCAAATTATTAGGCCAAAGGCATAAAAAAAATATCATCTATATACCTGTACCAAACCAGGTTAAAATTAAAAATCGTAGGCAAAATTCTACTTTCAAAAAATTCCATATTAAATAAATTAGCTAGTATAGGTGAAAGGGGATTTCCCATAGCCAATCCAAACGACATAGCATAAAACTTATTTCAAACTGAAATTTACAATCTTTGACACAAAGCTTAATTAACTCAATAAGAGTGTTGTGTTGAACAGGGAAAGAAGAATATTCAGAGATCTTATAATCTTTTAAAAAAATCAAGTAGGTCATCAACGGGGACTTTTTTTGTGAATAGGGAGCATACAATACATCGAAGTTTACCAATTTGAAATTAGGGTCATTAGGGAACTTCATTCAGTTTGTCAATAAGATCCATGCTATTTACAATATGTGACTCAGAAATAGAGCCAACTAACGGCGTTAAAAACTAACTAAACTAACTAAACTAACTAACCATTTTGATAGCTTATAATAGGTTACGGAGCCCACTGAGCTAACAATAGGCCTCATGGGATTATTAACTTTGTGTGTTTTTACTAAGCCGTACAGATATGGTAGTGACGGATTAATACTAAGAAACTGCTGTGGAAGCCTATTATAGTTATTTTTTTAAATTTCTCTTAATTTTCTGTTAAACATTTTATTAACATCCTCCAATGGGTCTCTATTTAGAGGTTTGTACGTGTCACGATCACTCAATAATGTATTCATCTTTTCAACATAGTTATTTTTTTAAATTTCTCTTAATTTTCTGTTAAACATTTTATTAACATCCTCCAATGGGTCTCTATTTAGAGGTTTGTACGTGTCACGATCACTCAATAATGTATTCATAATGTATTATAATACCTACTATTCTTGGCTTTCTTAATTAAGACAGTTATCTAAAAATGAAATAGGATAACATAATAATTTAGTACCAATATTCATGATATTGCATAACTCGGAATCTAAAAAAAATTCAGGACTGACAACTCTCAATGCTCGAAGAAACATAGCAGCATAGAAAATAGAGGATTTAATAGAAGGATGATGGTCAGAATAGAAATGCACATAAGAGTTATTATTAGTAGTAGGCTTACGGTAGACTTCATATTTGAACTGATTAGAGAGCATCTCCAAATTTTTAGATAAGAAAAGATAGGCTTCCATCATTTTCTTTTTCAACTGTAAACTTAATAATAGATGGGACTAAATTGTTGAGCCTACCAAGAAATAAGTCCACATCCAAATTATTAGGCCAAAGGCATAAAAAAAATATCATCTATATACCTGTACCAAACCAGGTTAAAATTAAAAATCGTAGGCAAAATTCTACTTTCAAAAAATTCCATATTAAATAAATTAGCTAGTATAGGTGAAAGGGGATTTCCCATAGCCAATCCAAACGACATAGCATAAAACTTATTTTCAAACTGAAATTTACAATCTTTGACACAAAGCTTAATTAACTCAATAAGAGTGTTGTGTTGAACAGGGAAAGAAGAATATTCAGAGATCTTATAATCTTTTAAAAAAATCAAGTAGGTCATCAACGGGGACTTTTTTTGTGAATAGGGAGCATACAATACATCGAAGTTTACCAATTTGAAATTAGGGTCATTAGGGAACTTCATTCAGTTTGTCAATAAGATCCATGCTATTTACAATATGTGACTCAGAAATAGAGCCAACTAACGGCGTTAATAAACTAACTAACTAACTAACTAACTAACTAACTAACCATTTTGATAGCTTATAATAGGTTACGGAGCCCACTGAGCTAACAATAGGCCTCATGGGATTATTAACTTTGTGTGTTTTTACTAAGCCGTACAGATATGGTAGTGACGGATTAATACTAAGAAACTGCTGTGGAAGCCTATTATAGTTATTTTTTAAATTTCTCTTAATTTTCTGTTAAACATTTTATTAACATCCTCCAATGGGTCTCTATTTAGAGGTTTGTACGTGTCACGATCACTCAATAATGTATTCATCTTTTCAACATAGTTATTTTTTTAAATTTCTCTTAATTTTCTGTTAAACATTTTATTAACATCCTCCAATGGGTCTCTATTTAGAGGTTTGTACGTGTCACGATCACTCAATAATGTATTCATAATGTATTATAATACCTACTATTCTTGGCTTTCTTAATTAAGACAGTTATCTAAAAATGAAATAGGATAACATAATAATTTAGTACCAATATTCATGATATTGCATAACTCGGAATCTAAAAAAAATTCAGGACTGACAACTCTCAATGCTCGAAGAAACATAGCAGCATAGAAAATAGAGGATTTAATAGAAGGATGATGGTCAGAATAGAAATGCACATAAGAGTTATTATTAGTAGTAGGCTTACGGTAGACTTCATATTTGAACTGATTAGAGAGCATCTCCAAATTTTTAGATCAAGAAAAGATAGGCTTCCATCATTTTCTTTTTCAACTGTAAACTTAATAATAGATGGGACTAAATTGTTGAGCCTACCAAGAAATAAGTCCACATCCAAATTATTAGGCCAAAGGCATAAAAAAAATATCATCTATATACCTGTACCAAACCAGGTTAAAATTAAAAATCGTAGGCAAAATTCTACTTTCAAAAAATTCCATATTAAATAAATTAGCTAGTATAGGTGAAAGGGGATTTCCCATAGCCAATCCAAACGACATAGCATAAAACTTATTTCAAACTGAAATTTACAATCTTTGACACAAAGCTTAATTAACTCAATAAGAGTGTTGTGTTGAACAGGGAAAGAAGAATATTCAGAGATCTTATAATCTTTTAAAAAAATCAAGTAGGTCATCAACGGGGACTTTTTTTGTGAATAGGGAGCATACAATACATCGAAGTTTACCAATTTGAAATTAGGGTCATTAGGGAACTTCATTCAGTTTGTCAATAAGATCCATGCTATTTACAATATGTGACTCAGAAATAGAGCCAACTAACGGCGTTAATAAAAACTAACTAACTAACTAACTAACTAACTAACTAACTAACCATTTTGATAGCTTATAATAGGTTACGGAGCCCACTGAGCTAACAATAGGCCTCATGGGATTATTAACTTTGTGTGTTTTTACTAAGCCGTACAGATATGGTAGTGACGGATTAATACTAAGAAACTGCTGTGGAAGCCTATTATAGTTATTTTTTTAAATTTCTCTTAATTTTCTGTTAAACATTTTATTAACATCCTCCAATGGGTCTCTATTTAGAGGTTTGTACGTGTCACGATCACTCAATAATGTATTCATCTTTTCAACATAGTTATTTTTTTAAATTTCTCTTAATTTTCTGTTAAACATTTTATTAACATCCTCCAATGGGTCTCTATTTAGAGGTTTGTACGTGTCACGATCACTCAATAATGTATTCATAATGTATTATAATACCTACTATTCTTGGCTTTCTTAATTAAGACAGTTATCTAAAAATGAAATAGGATAACATAATAATTTAGTACCAATATTCATGATATTGCATAACTCGGAATCTAAAAAAAATTCAGGACTGACAACTCTCAATGCTCGAAGAAACATAGCAGCATAGAAAATAGAGGATTTAATAGAAGGATGATGGTCAGAATAGAAATGCACATAAGAGTTATTATTAGTAGTAGGCTTACGGTAGACTTCATATTTGAACTGATTAGAGCAGCATCTCCAAATTTTTAGATCAAGAAAAGATAGGCTTCCATCATTTTCTTTTTCAACTGTAAACTTAATAATAGATGGGACTAAATTGTTGAGCCTACCAAGAAATAAGTCCACATCCAAATTATTAGGCCAAAGGCATAAAAAAAATATCATCTATATACCTGTACCAAACCAGGTTAAAATTAAAAATCGTAGGCAAAATTCTACTTTCAAAAAATTCCATATTAAATAAATTAGCTAGTATAGGTGAAAGGGGATTTCCCATAGCCAATCCAAACGACATAGCATAAAACTTATTTTCAAACTGAAATTTACAATCTTTGACACAAAGCTTAATTAACTCAATAAGAGTGTTGTGTTGAACAGGGAAAGAAGAATATTCAGAGATCTTATAATCTTTTAAAAAAATCAAGTAGGTCATCAACGGGGACTTTTTTTGTGAATAGGGAGCATACAATACATCGAAGTTTACCAATTTGAAATTAGGGTCATTAGGGAACTTCATTCAGTTTGTCAATAAGATCCATGCTATTTACAATATGTGACTCAGAAATAGAGCCAACTAACGGCGTTAATAAACTAACTAACTAACTAACTAACTAACTAACTAACTAACCATTTTGATAGCTTATAATAGGTTACGGAGCCCACTGAGCTAACAATAGGCCTCATGGGATTATTAACTTTGTGTGTTTTTACTAAGCCGTACAGATATGGTAGTGACGGATTAATACTAAGAAACTGCTGTGGAAGCCTATTATAGTTATTTTTTTAAATTTCTCTTAATTTTCTGTTAAACATTTTATTAACATCCTCCAATGGGTCTCTATTTAGAGGTTTGTACGTGTCACGATCACTCAATAATGTATTCATCTTTTCAACATAGTTATTTTTTTAAATTTCTCTTAATTTTCTGTTAAACATTTTATTAACATCCTCCAATGGGTCTCTATTTAGAGGTTTGTACGTGTCACGATCACTCAATAATGTATTCATAATGTATTATAATACCTACTATTCTTGGCTTTCTTAATTAAGACAGTTATCTAAAAATGAAATAGGATAACATAATAATTTAGTACCAATATTCATGATATTGCATAACTCGGAATCTAAAAAAAATTCAGGACTGACAACTCTCAATGCTCGAAGAAACATAGCAGCATAGAAAATAGAGGATTTAATAGAAGGATGATGGTCAGAATAGAAATGCACATAAGAGTTATTATTAGTAGTAGGCTTACGGTAGACTTCATATTTGAACTGATTAGAGAGCATCTCCAAATTTTTAGATAAGAAAAGATAGGCTTCCATCATTTTCTTTTTCAACTGTAAACTTAATAATAGATGGGACTAAATTGTTGAGCCTACCAAGAAATAAGTCCACATCCAAATTATTAGGCCAAAGGCATAAAAAAAATATCATCTATATACCTGTACCAAACCAGGTTAAAATTAAAAATCGTAGGCAAAATTCTACTTTCAAAAAATTCCATATTAAATAAATTAGCTAGTATAGGTGAAAGGGGATTTCCCATAGCCAATCCAAACGACATAGCATAAAACTTATTTTCAAACTGAAATTTACAATCTTTGACACAAAGCTTAATTAACTCAATAAGAGTGTTGTGTTGAACAGGGAAAGAAGAATATTCAGAGATCTTATAATCTTTTAAAAAAATCAAGTAGGTCATCAACGGGGACTTTTTTTGTGAATAGGGAGCATACAATACATCGAAGTTTACCAATTTGAAATTAGGGTCATTAGGGAACTTCATTCAGTTTGTCAATAAGATCCATGCTATTTACAATATGTGACTCAGAAATAGAGCCAACTAACGGCGTTAAAAACTAACTAACTAACTAACTAACTAACTAACTAACTAACCATTTTGATAGCTTATAATAGGTTACGGAGCCCACTGAGCTAACAATAGGCCTCATGGGATTATTAACTTTGTGTGTTTTTACTAAGCCGTACAGATATGGTAGTGACGGATTAATACTAAGAAACTGCTGTGGAAGCCTATTATAGTTATTTTTTTAAATTTCTCTTAATTTTCTGTTAAACATTTTATTAACATCCTCCAATGGGTCTCTATTTAGAGGTTTGTACGTGTCACGATCACTCAATAATGTATTCATCTTTTCAACATAGTTTTTTTTAAATTTCTCTTAATTTTCTGTTAAACATTTTATTAACATCCTCCAATGGGTCTCTATTTAGAGGTTTGTACGTGTCACGATCACTCAATAATGTATTCATAATGTATTATAATACCTACTATTCTTGGCTTTCTTAATTAAGACAGTTATCTAAAAATGAAATAGGATAACATAATAATTTAGTACCAATATTCATGATATTGCATAACTCGGAATCTAAAAAAAATTCAGGACTGACAACTCTCAATGCTCGAAGAAACATAGCAGCATAGAAAATAGAGGATTTAATAGAAGGATGATGGTCAGAATAGAAATGCACATAAGAGTTATTATTAGTAGTAGGCTTACGGTAGACTTCATATTTGAACTGATTAGAGCAGCATCTCCAAATTTTTAGATAAGAAAAGATAGGCTTCCATCATTTTCTTTTTCAACTGTAAACTTAATAATAGATGGGACTAAATTGTTGAGCCTACCAAGAAATAAGTCCACATCCAAATTATTAGGCCAAAGGCAAAAAAAAATATCATCTATATACCTGTACCAAACCAGGTTAAAATTAAAAATCGTAGGCAAAATTCTACTTTCAAAAAATTCCATATTAAATAAATTAGCTAGTATAGGTGAAAGGGGATTTCCCATAGCCAATCCAAACGACATAGCATAAAACTTATTCAAACTGAAATTTACAATCTTTGACACAAAGCTTAATTAACTCAATAAGAGTGTTGTGTTGAACAGGGAAAGAAGAATATTCAGAGATCTTATAATCTTTTAAAAAAATCAAGTAGGTCATCAACGGGGACTTTTTTTGTGAATAGGGAGCATACAATACATCGAAGTTTACCAATTTGAAATTAGGGTCATTAGGGAACTTCATTCAGTTTGTCAATAAGATCCATGCTATTTACAATATGTGACTCAGAAATAGAGCCAACTAACGGCGTTAATAAACTAACTAACTAACTAACTAACTAACTAACTAACTAACCATTTTGATAGCTTATAATAGGTTACGGAGCCCACTGAGCTAACAATAGGCCTCATGGGATTATTAACTTTTGTGTTTTTACTAAGCCGTACAGATATGGTAGTGACGGATTAATACTAAGAAACTGCTGTGGAAGCCTATTATAGTTATTTTTTTAAATTTCTCTTAATTTTCTGTTAAACATTTTATTAACATCCTCCAATGGGTCTCTATTTAGAGGTTTGTACGTGTCACGATCACTCAATAATGTATTCATAATGTATTATAATACCTACTATTCTTGGCTTTCTTAATTAAGACAGTTATCTAAAAATGAAATAGGATAACATAATAATTTAGTACCAATATTCATGATATTGCATAACTCGGAATCTAAAAAAAATTCAGGACTGACAACTCTCAATGCTCGAAGAAACATAGCAGCATAGAAAATAGAGGATTTAATAGAAGGATGATGGTCAGAATAGAAATGCACATAAGAGTTATTATTAGTAGTAGGCTTACGGTAGACTTCATATTTGAACTGATTAGAGCAGCATCTCCAAATTTTTAGATCAAGAAAAGATAGGCTTCCATCATTTTCTTTTTCAACTGTAAACTTAATAATAGATGGGACTAAATTGTTGAGCCTACCAAGAAATAAGTCCACATCCAAATTATTAGGCCAAAGGCAAAAAAAATATCATCTATATACCTGTACCAAACCAGGTTAAAATTAAAAATCGTAGGCAAAATTCTACTTTCAAAAAATTCCATATTAAATAAATTAGCTAGTATAGGTGAAAGGGGATTTCCCATAGCCAATCCAAACGACATAGCATAAAACTTATTCAAACTGAAATTTACAATCTTTGACACAAAGCTTAATTAACTCAATAAGAGTGTTGTGTTGAACAGGGAAAGAAGAATATTCAGAGATCTTATAATCTTTTAAAAAAATCAAGTAGGTCATCAACGGGGACTTTTTTTGTGAATAGGGAGCATACAATACATCGAAGTTTACCAATTTGAAATTAGGGTCATTAGGGAACTTCATTCAGTTTGTCAATAAGATCCATGCTATTTACAATATGTGACTCAGAAATAGAGCCAACTAACGGCGTTAATAAACTAACTAACTAACTAACTAACTAAAACTAACTAACCATTTTGATAGCTTATAATAGGTTACGGAGCCCACTGAGCTAACAATAGGCCTCATGGGATTATTAACTTTGTGTTTTTACTAAGCCGTACAGATATGGTAGTGACGGATTAATACTAAGAAACTGCTGTGGAAGCCTATATAGTTATTTTTTAAATTTCTCTTAATTTTCTGTTAAACATTTTATTAAATCCTCCAATGGGTCTCTATTTAGAGGTTTGTACGTGTCACGATCACTCAATAATGTATTATCTTTTCAACATAGTTATTTTTTAAATTTCTCTTAATTTTCTGTTAAACATTTTATTAACATCCTCCAATGGGTCTCTATTTAGAGGTTTGTACGTGTCACGATCACTCAATAATGTATTCATAATGTATTATAATACCTACTATTCTTGGCTTTCTTAATTAAGACAGTTATCTAAAAATGAAATAGGATAACATAATAATTTAGTACCAATATTCATGATATTGCATAACTCGGAATCTAAAAAAAATTCAGGACTGACAACTCTCAATGCTCGAAGAAACATAGCAGCATAGAAAATAGAGGATTTAATAGAAGGATGATGGTCAGAATAGAAATGCACATAAGAGTTATTATTAGTAGTAGGCTTACGGTAGACTTCATATTTGAACTGATTAGAGAGCATCTCCAAATTTTTAGATTAAGAAAAGATAGGCTTCCATCATTTTCTTTTTCAACTGTAAACTTAATAATAGATGGGACTAAATTGTTGAGCCTACCAAGAAATAAGTCCACATCCAAATTATTAGGCCAAAGGCATAAAAAAAATATCATCTATATACCTGTACCAAACCAGGTTAAAATTAAAAATCGTAGGCAAAATTCTACTTTCAAAAAATTCCATATTAAATAAATTAGCTAGTATAGGTGAAAGGGGATTTCCCATAGCCAATCCAAACGACATAGCATAAAACTTATTTTCAAACTGAAATTTACAATCTTTGACACAAAGCTTAATTAACTCAATAAGAGTGTTGTGTTGAACAGGGAAAGAAGAATATTCAGAGATCTTATAATCTTTTAAAAAATCAAGTAGGTCATCAACGGGGACTTTTTTTGTGAATAGGGAGCATACAATACATCGAAGTTTACCAATTTGAAATTAGGGTCATTAGGGAACTTCATTCAGTTTGTCAATAAGATCCATGCTATTTACAATATGTGACTCAGAAATAGAGCCAACTAACGGCGTTAATAAACTAACTAACTAACTAACTAACTAACTAACTAACCATTTTGATAGCTTATAATAGGTTACGGAGCCCACTGAGCTAACAATAGGCCTCATGGGATTATTAACTTTGTGTGTTTTTACTAAGCCGTACAGATATGGTAGTGACGGATTAATACTAAGAAACTGCTGTGGAAGCCTATTATAGTTATTTTTTTAAATTTCTCTTAATTTTCTGTTAAACATTTTATTAACATCCTCCAATGGGTCTCTATTTAGAGGTTTGTACGTGTCACGATCACTCAATAATGTATTCATCTTTTCAACATAGTTATTTTTTAAATTTCTCTTAATTTTCTGTTAAACATTTTATTAACATCCTCCAATGGGTCTCTATTTAGAGGTTTGTACGTGTCACGATCACTCAATAATGTATTCATAATGTATTATAATACCTACTATTCTTGGCTTTCTTAATTAAGACAGTTATCTAAAAATGAAATAGGATAACATAATAATTTAGTACCAATATTCATGATATTGCATAACTCGGAATCTAAAAAAAATTCAGGACTGACAACTCTCAATGCTCGAAGAAACATACAGCATAGAAAATAGAGGATTTAATAGAAGGATGATGGTCAGAAAGAAATGCACATAAGAGTTATTATTAGTAGTAGGCTTACGGTAGACTTCATATTTGAACTGATTAGAGCAGCATCTCCAAATTTTTAGATCAAGAAAAGATAGGCTTCCATCATTTTCTTTTTCAACTGTAAACTTAATAATAGATGGGACTAAATTGTTGAGCCTACCAAGAAATAAGTCCACATCCAAATTATTAGGCCAAAGGCATAAAAAAAATATCATCTATATACCTGTACCAAACCAGGTTAAAATTAAAAATCGTAGGCAAAATTCTACTTTCAAAAAATTCCATATTAAATAAATTAGCTAGTATAGGTGAAAGGGGATTTCCCATAGCCAATCCAAACGACATAGCATAAAACTTATTTTCAAACTGAAATTTACAATCTTTGACACAAAGCTTAATTAACTCAATAAGAGTGTTGTGTTGAACAGGGAAAGAAGAATATTCAGAGATCTTATAATCTTTTAAAAAAATCAAGTAGGTCATCAACGGGGACTTTTTTTGTGAATAGGGAGCATACAATACATCGAAGTTTACCAATTTGAAATTAGGGTCATTAGGGAACTTCATTCAGTTTGTCAATAAGATCCATGCTATTTACAATATGTGACTCAGAAATAGAGCCAACTAACGGCGTTAATAAACTAACTAACTAAAACTAACTAACTAACTAACTAACCATTTTGATAGCTTATAATAGGTTACGGAGCCCACTGAGCTAACAATAGGCCTCATGGGATTATTAACTTTGTGTGTTTTTACTAAGCCGTACAGATATGGTAGTGACGGATTAATACTAAGAAACTGCTGTGGAAGCCTATTATAGTTATTTTTTTAAATTTCTCTTAATTTTCTGTTAAACATTTTATTAACATCCTCCAATGGGTCTCTATTTAGAGGTTTGTACGTGTCACGATCACTCAATAATGTATTCATCTTTTCAACATAGTTATTTTTTTAAATTTCTCTTAATTTTCTGTTAAACATTTTATTAACATCCTCCAATGGGTCTCTATTTAGAGGTTTGTACGTGTCACGATCACTCAATAATGTATTCATAATGTATTATAATACCTACTATTCTTGGCTTTCTTAATTAAGACAGTTATCTAAAAATGAAATAGGATAACATAATAATTTAGTACCAATATTCATGATATTGCATAACTCGGAATCTAAAAAAATTCAGGACTGACAACTCTCAATGCTCGAAGAAACATAGCAGCATAGAAAATAGAGGATTTAATAGAAGGATGATGGTCAGAATAGAAATGCACATAAGAGTTATTATTAGTAGTAGGCTTACGGTAGACTTCATATTTGAACTGATTAGAGCAGCATCTCCAAATTTTTAGATCAAGAAAAGATAGGCTTCCATCATTTTCTTTTTCAACTGTAAACTTAATAATAGATGGGACTAAATTGTTGAGCCTACCAAGAAATAAGTCCACATCCAAATTATTAGGCCAAAGGCATAAAAAAAATATCATCTATATACCTGTACCAAACCAGGTTAAAATTAAAAATCGTAGGCAAAATTCTACTTTCAAAAAATTCCATATTAAATAAATTAGCTAGTATAGGTGAAAGGGGATTTCCCATAGCCAATCCAAACGACATAGCATAAAACTTATTTTCAAACTGAAATTTACAATCTTTGACACAAAGCTTAATTAACTCAATAAGAGTGTTGTGTTGAACAGGGAAAGAAGAATATTCAGAGATCTTATAATCTTTTAAAAAAATCAAGTAGGTCATCAACGGGGACTTTTTTTGTGAATAGGGAGCATACAATACATCGAAGTTTACCAATTTGAAATTAGGGTCATTAGGGAACTTCATTCAGTTTGTCAATAAGATCCATGCTATTTACAATATGTGACTCAGAAATAGAGCCAACTAACGGCGTTAATAAACTAACTAACTAACTAACTAACTAACTAACTAACCATTTTGATAGCTTATAATAGGTTACGGAGCCCACTGAGCTAACAATAGGCCTCATGGGATTATTAACTTTGTGTGTTTTTACTAAGCCGTACAGATATGGTAGTGACGGATTAATACTAAGAAACTGCTGTGGAAGCCTATTATAGTTATTTTTTTAAATTTCTCTTAATTTTCTGTTAAACATTTTATTAACATCCTCCAATGGGTCTCTATTTAGAGGTTTGTACGTGTCACGATCACTCAATAATGTATTCATCTTTTCAACATAGTTATTTTTTTAAATTTCTCTTAATTTTCTGTTAAACATTTTATTAACATCCTCCAATGGGTCTCTATTTAGAGGTTTGTACGTGTCACGATCACTCAATAATGTATTCATAATGTATTATAATACCTACTATTCTTGGCTTTCTTAATTAAGACAGTTATCTAAAAATGAAATAGGATAACATAATAATTTAGTACCAATATTCATGATATTGCATAACTCGGAATCTAAAAAAAATTCAGGACTGACAACTCTCAATGCTCGAAGAAACATAGCAGCATAGAAAATAGAGGATTTAATAGAAGGATGATGGTCAGAATAGAAATGCACATAAGAGTTATTATTAGTAGTAGGCTTACGGTAGACTTCATATTTGAACTGATTAGAGCAGCATCTCCAAATTTTTAGATCAAGAAAAGATAGGCTTCCATCATTTTCTTTTTCAACTGTAAACTTAATAATAGATGGGACTAAATTGTTGAGCCTACCAAGAAATAAGTCCACATCCAAATTATTAGGCCAAAGGCATAAAAAAAATATCATCTATATACCTGTACCAAACCAGGTTAAAATTAAAAATCGTAGGCAAAATTCTACTTTCAAAAAATTCCATATTAAATAAATTAGCTAGTATAGGTGAAAGGGGATTTCCCATAGCCAATCCAAACGACATAGCATAAAACTTATTTCAAACTGAAATTTACAATCTTTGACACAAAGCTTAATTAACTCAATAAGAGTGTTGTGTTGAACAGGGAAAGAAGAATATTCAGAGATCTTATAATCTTTTAAAAAAATCAAGTAGGTCATCAACGGGACTTTTTTTGTGAATAGGGAGCATACAATACATCGAAGTTTACCAATTTGAAATTAGGGTCATTAGGGAACTTCATTCAGTTTGTCAATAAGATCCATGCTATTTACAATATGTGACTCAGAAATAGAGCCAACTAACGGCGTTAATAAACTAACTAACTAACTAACTAACTAACTAACTAACTAACCATTTTGATAGCTTATAATAGGTTACGGAGCCCACTGAGCTAACAATAGGCCTCATGGGATTATTAACTTTGTGTTTTTTACTAAGCCGTACAGATATGGTAGTGACGGATTAATACTAAGAAACTGCTGTGGAAGCCTATTATAGTTATTTTTTTAAATTTCTCTTAATTTTCTGTTAAACATTTTATTAACATCCTCCAATGGGTCTCTATTTAGAGGTTTGTACGTGTCACGATCACTCAATAATGTATTCATCTTTTCAACATAGTATTTTTTAAATTTCTCTTAATTTTCTGTTAAACATTTATTACATCCTCCAATGGGTCTCTATTTAGAGGTTTGTACGTGTCACGATCACTCAATAATGTATTCATAATGTATTATAATACCTACTATTCTTGGCTTTCTTAATTAAGACAGTTATCTAAAAATGAAATAGGATAACATAATAATTTAGTACCAATATTCATGATATTGCATAACTCGGAATCTAAAAAAAATTCAGGACTGACAACTCTCAATGCTCGAAGAAACATAGCAGCATAGAAAATAGAGGATTTAATAGAAGGATGATGGTCAGAATAGAAATGCACATAAGAGTTATTATTAGTAGTAGGCTTACGGTAGACTTCATATTTGAACTGATTAGAGGCATCTCCAAATTTTTAGATCAAGAAAAGATAGGCTTCCATCATTTTCTTTTTCAACTGTAAACTTAATAATAGATGGGACTAAATTGTTGAGCCTACCAAGAAATAAGTCCACATCCAAATTATTAGGCCAAAGGCATAAAAAAAATCATCTATATACCTGTACCAAACCAGGTTAAAATTAAAAATCGTAGGCAAAATTCTACTTTCAAAAAATTCCATATTAAATAAATTAGCTAGTATAGGTGAAAGGGGATTTCCCATAGCCAATCCAAACGACATAGCATAAAACTTATTTTCAAACTGAAATTTACAATCTTTGACACAAAGCTTAATTAACTCAATAAGAGTGTTGTGTTGAACAGGGAAAGAATATTCAGAGATCTTATAATCTTTTAAAAAAATCAAGTAGGTCATCAACGGGGACTTTTTTTGTGAATAGGGAGCATACAATACATCGAAGTTTACCAATTTGAAATTAGGGTCATTAGGGAACTTCATTCAGTTTGTCAATAAGATCCATGCTATTTACAATATGTGACTCAGAAATAGAGCCAACTAACGGCGTTAATAAACTAACTAACTAACTAACTAACTAACTAACTAACTAACCATTTTGATAGCTTATAATAGGTTACGGAGCCCACTGAGCTAACAATAGGCCTCATGGGATTATTAACTTTGTGTGTTTTTACTAAGCCGTACAGATATGGTAGTGACGGATTAATACTAAGAAACTGCTGTGGAAGCCTATTAGTTATTTTTTTAAATTTCTCTTAATTTTCTGTTAAACATTTTATTAACATCCTCCAATGGGTCTCTATTTAGAGGTTTGTACGTGTCACGATCACTCAATAATGTATTCATCTTTTCAACATAGTTATTTTTTTAAATTTCTCTTAATTTTCTGTTAAACATTTTATTAACATCCTCCAATGGGTCTCTATTTAGAGGTTTGTACGTGTCACGATCACTCAATAATGTATTCATAATGTATTATAATACCTACTATTCTTGGCTTTCTTAATTAAGACAGTTATCTAAAAATGAAATAGGATAACATAATAATTTAGTACCAATATTCATGATATTGCATAACTCGGAATCTAAAAAAAATTCAGGACTGACAACTCTCAATGCTCGAAGAAACATAGCAGCATAGAAAATAGAGGATTTAATAGAAGGATGATGGTCAGAATAGAAATGCACATAAGAGTTATTATTAGTAGTAGGCTTACGGTAGACTTCATATTTGAACTGATTAGAGCAGCATCTCCAAATTTTTAGATCAAGAAAAGATAGGCTTCCATCATTTTCTTTTTCAACTGTAAACTTAATAATAGATGGGACTAAATTGTTGAGCCTACCAAGAAATAAGTCCACATCCAAATTATTAGGCCAAAGGCATAAAAAAAATATCATCTATATACCTGTACCAAACCAGGTTAAAATTAAAAATCGTAGGCAAAATTCTACTTTCAAAAAATTCCATATTAAATAAATTAGCTAGTATAGGTGAAAGGGGATTTCCCATAGCCAATCCAAACGACATAGCATAAAACTTATTTTCAAACTGAAATTTACAATCTTTGACACAAAGCTTAATTAACTCAATAAGAGTGTTGTGTTGAACAGGGAAAGAAGAATATTCAGAGATCTTATAATCTTTTAAAAAAATCAAGTAGGTCATCAACGGGGACTTTTTTTGTGAATAGGGAGCATACAATACATCGAAGTTTACCAATTTGAAATTAGGGTCATTAGGGAACTTCATTCAGTTTGTCAATAAGATCCATGCTATTTACAATATGTGACTCAGAAATAGAGCCAACTAACGGCGTTAATAAACTAACTAACTAACTAACTAACTAACTAACTAACTAACCATTTTGATAGCTTATAATAGGTTACGGAGCCCACTGAGCTAACAATAGGCCTCATGGGATTATTAACTTTGTGTGTTTTTACTAAGCCGTACAGATATGGTAGTGACGGATTAATACTAAGAAACTGCTGTGGAAGCCTATTATAGTTATTTTTTTAAATTTCTCTTAATTTTCTGTTAAACATTTTATTAACATCCTCCAATGGGTCTCTATTTAGAGGTTTGTACGTGTCACGATCACTCAATAATGTATTCATCTTTTCAACATAGTTATTTTTTAAATTTCTCTTAATTTTCTGTTAAACATTTTATTAACATCCTCCAATGGGTCTCTATTTAGAGGTTTGTACGTGTCACGATCACTCAATAATGTATTCATAATGTATTATAATACCTACTATTCTTGGCTTTCTTAATTAAGACAGTTATCTAAAAATGAAATAGGATAACATAATAATTTAGTACCAATATTCATGATATTGCATAACTCGGAATCTAAAAAAAATTCAGGACTGACAACTCTCAATGCTCGAAGAAACATAGCAGCATAGAAAATAGAGGATTTAATAGAAGGATGATGGTCAGAATAGAAATGCACATAAGAGTTATTATTAGTAGTAGGCTTACGGTAGACTTCATATTTGAACTGATTAGAGCAGCATCTCCAAATTTTTAGATCAAGAAAAGATAGGCTTCCATCATTTTCTTTTTCAACTGTAAACTTAATAATAGATGGGACTAAATTGTTGAGCCTACCAAGAAATAAGTCCACATCCAAATTATTAGGCCAAAGGCATAAAAAAAATATCATCTATATACCTGTACCAAACCAGGTTAAAATTAAAAATCGTAGGCAAAATTCTACTTTCAAAAAATTCCATATTAAATAAATTAGCTAGTATAGGTGAAAGGGGATTTCCCATAGCCAATCCAAACGACATAGCATAAAACTTATTTTCAAACTGAAATTTACAATCTTTGACACAAAGCTTAATTAACTCAATAAGAGTGTTGTGTTGAACAGGGAAAGAAGAATATTCAGAGATCTTATAATCTTTTAAAAAAATCAAGTAGGTCATCAACGGGGACTTTTTTTGTGAATAGGGAGCATACAATACATCGAAGTTTACCAATTTGAAATTAGGGTCATTAGGGAACTTCATTCAGTTTGTCAATAAGATCCATGCTATTTACAATATGTGACTCAGAAATAGAGCCAACTAACGGCGTTAATAAACTAACTAACTAACTAACTAACTAACTAACTAACTAACCATTTTGATAGCTTATAATAGGTTACGGAGCCCACTGAGCTAACAATAGGCCTCATGGGATTATTAACTTTGTGTGTTTTACTAAGCCGTACAGATATGGTAGTGACGGATTAATACTAAGAAACTGCTGTGGAAGCCTATTATAGTTATTTTTTTAAATTTCTCTTAATTTTCTGTTAAACATTTTATTAACATCCTCCAATGGGTCTCTATTTAGAGGTTTGTACGTGTCACGATCACTCAATAATGTATTCATCTTTTCAACATAGTTATTTTTTAAATTTCTCTTAATTTTCTGTTAAACATTTTATTAACATCCTCCAATGGGTCTCTATTTAGAGGTTTGTACGTGTCACGATCACTCAATAATGTATTCATAATGTATTATAATACCTACTATTCTTGGCTTTCTTAATTAAGACAGTTATCTAAAAATGAAATAGGATAACATAATAATTTAGTACCAATATTCATGATATTGCATAACTCGGAATCTAAAAAAAATTCAGGACTGACAACTCTCAATGCTCGAAGAAACATAGCAGCATAGAAAATAGAGGATTTAATAGAAGGATGATGGTCAGAATAGAAATGCACATAAGAGTTATTATTAGTAGTAGGCTTACGGTAGACTTCATATTTGAACTGATTAGAGCAGCATCTCCAAATTTTTAGATCAAGAAAAGATAGGCTTCCATCATTTTCTTTTTCAACTGTAAACTTAATAATAGATGGGACTAAATTGTTGAGCCTACCAAGAAATAAGTCCACATCCAAATTATTAGGCCAAAGGCATAAAAAAAATATCATCTATATACCTGTACCAAACCAGGTTAAAATTAAAAATCGTAGGCAAAATTCTACTTTCAAAAAATTCCATATTAAATAAATTAGCTAGTATAGGTGAAAGGGGATTTCCCATAGCCAATCCAAACGACATAGCATAAAACTTATTTTCAAACTGAAATTTACAATCTTTGACACAAAGCTTAATTAACTCAATAAGAGTGTTGTGTTGAACAGGGAAAGAAGAATATTCAGAGATCTTATAATCTTTTAAAAAAATCAAGTAGGTCATCAACGGGGACTTTTTTTGTGAATAGGGAGCATACAATACATCGAAGTTTACCAATTTGAAATTAGGGTCATTAGGGAACTTCATTCAGTTTGTCAATAAGATCCATGCTATTTACAATATGTGACTCAGAAATAGAGCCAACTAACGGCGTTAATAAACTAACTAACTAACTAACTAACTAACTAACTAACTAACCATTTTGATAGCTTATAATAGGTTACGGAGCCCACTGAGCTAACAATAGGCCTCATGGGATTATTAACTTTGTGTGTTTTTACTAAGCCGTACAGATATGGTAGTGACGGATTAATACTAAGAAACTGCTGTGGAAGCCTATTATAGTTATTTTTTTAAATTTCTCTTAATTTTCTGTTAAACATTTTATTAACATCCTCCAATGGGTCTCTATTTAGAGGTTTGTACGTGTCACGATCACTCAATAATGTATTCATCTTTTCAACATAGTTATTTTTTAAATTTCTCTTAATTTTCTGTTAAACATTTTATTAACATCCTCCAATGGGTCTCTATTTAGAGGTTTGTACGTGTCACGATCACTCAATAATGTATTCATAATGTATTATAATACCTACTATTCTTGGCTTTCTTAATTAAGACAGTTATCTAAAAATGAAATAGGATAACATAATAATTTAGTACCAATATTCATGATATTGCATAACTCGGAATCTAAAAAAAATTCAGGACTGACAACTCTCAATGCTCGAAGAAACATAGCAGCATAGAAAATAGAGGATTTAATAGAAGGATGATGGTCAGAATAGAAATGCACATAAGAGTTATTATTAGTAGTAGGCTTACGGTAGACTTCATATTTGAACTGATTAGAGCAGCATCTCCAAATTTTTAGATCAAGAAAAGATAGGCTTCCATCATTTTCTTTTTCAACTGTAAACTTAATAATAGATGGGACTAAATTGTTGAGCCTACCAAGAAATAAGTCCACATCCAAATTATTAGGCCAAAGGCATAAAAAAAATATCATCTATATACCTGTACCAAACCAGGTTAAAATTAAAAATCGTAGGCAAAATTCTACTTTCAAAAAATTCCATATTAAATAAATTAGCTAGTATAGGTGAAAGGGGATTTCCCATAGCCAATCCAAACGACATAGCATAAAACTTATTTTCAAACTGAAATTTACAATCTTTGACACAAAGCTTAATTAACTCAATAAGAGTGTTGTGTTGAACAGGGAAAGAAGAATATTCAGAGATCTTATAATCTTTTAAAAAAATCAAGTAGGTCATCAACGGGGACTTTTTTTGTGAATAGGGAGCATACAATACATCGAAGTTTACCAATTTGAAATTAGGGTCATTAGGGAACTTCATTCAGTTTGTCAATAAGATCCATGCTATTTACAATATGTGACTCAGAAATAGAGCCAACTAACGGCGTTAATAAACTAACTAACTAACTAACTAACTAACTAACTAACTAACCATTTTGATAGCTTATAATAGGTTACGGAGCCCACTGAGCTAACAATAGGCCTCATGGGATTATTAACTTTGTGTTTTTACTAAGCCGTACAGATATGGTAGTGACGGATTAATACTAAGAAACTGCTGTGGAAGCCTATTATAGTTATTTTTTTAAATTTCTCTTAATTTTCTGTTAAACATTTTATTAACATCCTCCAATGGGTCTCTATTTAGAGGTTTGTACGTGTCACGATCACTCAATAATGTATTCATAATGTATTATAATACCTACTATTCTTGGCTTTCTTAATTAAGACAGTTATCTAAAAATGAAATAGGATAACATAATAATTTAGTACCAATATTCATGATATTGCATAACTCGGAATCTAAAAAAAATTCAGGACTGACAACTCTCAATGCTCGAAGAAACATAGCAGCATAGAAAATAGAGGATTTAATAGAAGGATGATGGTCAGAATAGAAATGCACATAAGAGTTATTATTAGTAGTAGGCTTACGGTAGACTTCATATTTGAACTGATTAGAGCAGCATCTCCAAATTTTTAGATCAAGAAAAGATAGGCTTCCATCATTTTCTTTTTCAACTGTAAACTTAATAATAGATGGGACTAAATTGTTGAGCCTACCAAGAAATAAGTCCACATCCAAATTATTAGGCCAAAGGCATAAAAAAAATATCATCTATATACCTGTACCAAACCAGGTTAAAATTAAAAATCGTAGGCAAAATTCTACTTTCAAAAAATTCCATATTAAATAAATTAGCTAGTATAGGTGAAAGGGGATTTCCCATAGCCAATCCAAACGACATAGCATAAAACTTATTTCAAACTGAAATTTACAATCTTTGACACAAAGCTTAATTAACTCAATAAGAGTGTTGTGTTGAACAGGGAAAGAAGAATATTCAGAGATCTTATAATCTTTTAAAAAAATCAAGTAGGTCATCAACGGGGACTTTTTTTGTGAATAGGGAGCATACAATACATCGAAGTTTACCAATTTGAAATTAGGGTCATTAGGGAACTTCATTCAGTTTGTCAATAAGATCCATGCTATTTACAATATGTGACTCAGAAATAGAGCCAACTAACGGCGTTAATAAACTAACTAACTAACTAACTAACTAACTAACTAACTAACCATTTTGATAGCTTATAATAGGTTACGGAGCCCACTGAGCTAACAATAGGCCTCATGGGATTATTAACTTTGTGTGTTTTTACTAAGCCGTACAGATATGGTAGTGACGGATTAATACTAAGAAACTGCTGTGGAAGCCTATTATAGTTATTTTTTTAAATTTCTCTTAATTTTCTGTTAAACATTTTATTAACATCCTCCAATGGGTCTCTATTTAGAGGTTTGTACGTGTCACGATCACTCAATAATGTATTCATCTTTTCAACATAGTTATTTTTTAAATTTCTCTTAATTTTCTGTTAAACATTTTATTAACATCCTCCAATGGGTCTCTATTTAGAGGTTTGTACGTGTCACGATCACTCAATAATGTATTCATAATGTATTATAATACCTACTATTCTTGGCTTTCTTAATTAAGACAGTTATCTAAAAATGAAATAGGATAACATAATAATTTAGTACCAATATTCATGATATTGCATAACTCGGAATCTAAAAAAAATTCAGGACTGACAACTCTCAATGCTCGAAGAAACATAGCAGCATAGAAAATAGAGGATTTAATAGAAGGATGATGGTCAGAATAGAAATGCACATAAGAGTTATTATTAGTAGTAGGCTTACGGTAGACTTCATATTTGAACTGATTAGAGCAGCATCTCCAAATTTTTAGATCAAGAAAAGATAGGCTTCCATCATTTTCTTTTTCAACTGTAAACTTAATAATAGATGGGACTAAATTGTTGAGCCTACCAAGAAATAAGTCCACATCCAAATTATTAGGCCAAAGGCATAAAAAAAATATCATCTATATACCTGTACCAAACCAGGTTAAAATTAAAAATCGTAGGCAAAATTCTACTTTCAAAAAATTCCATATTAAATAAATTAGCTAGTATAGGTGAAAGGGGATTTCCCATAGCCAATCCAAACGACATAGCATAAAACTTATTTTCAAACTGAAATTTACAATCTTTGACACAAAGCTTAATTAACTCAATAAGAGTGTTGTGTTGAACAGGGAAAGAAGAATATTCAGAGATCTTATAATCTTTTAAAAAAATCAAGTAGGTCATCAACGGGGACTTTTTTTGTGAATAGGGAGCATACAATACATCGAAGTTTACCAATTTGAAATTAGGGTCATTAGGGAACTTCATTCAGTTTGTCAATAAGATCCATGCTATTTACAATATGTGACTCAGAAATAGAGCCAACTAACGGCGTTAATAAACTAACTAACTAACTAACTAACTAACTAACTAACTAACCATTTTGATAGCTTATAATAGGTTACGGAGCCCACTGAGCTAACAATAGGCCTCATGGGATTATTAACTTTGTGTGTTTTTACTAAGCCGTACAGATATGGTAGTGACGGATTAATACTAAGAAACTGCTGTGGAAGCCTATTATAGTTATTTTTTTAAATTTCTCTTAATTTTCTGTTAAACATTTTATTAACATCCTCCAATGGGTCTCTATTTAGAGGTTTGTACGTGTCACGATCACTCAATAATGTATTCATCTTTTCAACATAGTTATTTTTTAAATTTCTCTTAATTTTCTGTTAAACATTTTATTAACATCCTCCAATGGGTCTCTATTTAGAGGTTTGTACGTGTCACGATCACTCAATAATGTATTCATAATGTATTATAATACCTACTATTCTTGGCTTTCTTAATTAAGACAGTTATCTAAAAATGAAATAGGATAACATAATAATTTAGTACCAATATTCATGATATTGCATAACTCGGAATCTAAAAAAAATTC
>JAJOZX010020722.1:0-24248 GCA_023014485.1 Bathynomus jamesi
AATGGAGCACATTTGAAAGGAGTCATTTTTAAAAAATAAATATTTCATAATAAACTTGTAACTCTACTCTTTCGAATGATATATAGTTTTTATGAAAGGAATTAAATATCAAGAATATTTCGTTTTTTTTTATGGGTCCCATTTATCTGGATCACCCAGTATGTATAATATATATATATATATATATATATATATATATATATTCTTCTCCCCTACTATGGGAATATAAATTTATGTTTACCCCATGCCAAATCAAATGGAAAAGGGAGAGAGCGAGGGACCAGGGCGGAGAGTGTGCGGTCTGTGGACAAAACCCCTCCATATATGGTAAAGTGTGCGGGGCCTATGTTGCCATGGCCGGGGTCAGATGGCTTCTCAGCGAGCGAGTCAGTGACTGTCAGTTTCCAGTCAGAGCTCATGGAGGACGTCTTTCTATCCAGTACTGACATATACTTTTTTGTCCCTTCCATAACCATGCCAAACACTGTACAAAGTATATTAATCACACCTTTTCAACACTTAGTTATGAGGACAGTTGAAAGTGTTAACAGAAGGAAGGCCATGGCCATGGCCCATGTCCAGCACGCCCAAACTTGATTAGTCAATACAAACATAAAAAGTCTGGATATACAGGACATTTTTTCAGTTTCTCAGTATAATCTGTTGAGTGGCTGACTGGTTGTGAAGAGCGTCTAAACTTTTCTGTTGGCCATGTTTATTTTCTCAAAGAGAATAATATCGAGTGAACAGGATATTCTGATCTCATCATCTGTCTGCTGCTCAGCAGAAGCATGAGAGATCGCAAGGCATGTTCAGTCTTTCTTAGCTATAAAATGTTTGGCAAGCAAAATTGACACATTAATTGATAAGCAAAAGGCACATGAAGCAAGCAGACACTATGGAAAAACTATACACGCTAACAACATGGTATGGTATGTGGTACCTTTATTTCTTAATTAAATATAAATTATTAATTAATTGAATTAAATATCTATACAAAATTGCCTCGGGATTGGCGACATAGCCTATTGGGAATGAAATGATTGCCATACGTACATAGAACCCATATGTGGGCATCAGGCCTACATGACAACAAAAAAACCAAATTTATGATCTCGTGTTCAAACTTTTCCACTGCTGACTCATGAAGATTACATCGAGAGAAGAGTCAACGACCTTTGCGAAATCAGCAAATAATAAAAATACGAAGATTATATTATAGTGGTTCACTCGAAGCTGCTTATGTTACAGCAATGCTTTAAGCAAGGAAGATGTGCTTTGTCTTTCTATAAGTTCTGAGTGAATTCCTCTTGATATAAAACTTAATAACTATAAGAAGGATAGGCCTGTTCCTTCAAGTGTTTAAATAGTGACTGCCTATATTAGTTACATCGAGTCAACTCATTGTGTAGCTCCATCGTCGCGCCCTACATCGAAACAGAAGCGAGGACCAACGAAATAATAAGGTAAGGCAATTCCTTTCTTTACCATTAGGCAGCGCAAATACCGAAGGCAAATAAACAAAGAGGTCCTTTGAACACCTACATATACATAACTCTCTAACGAAAAAACATAGGGCTTTTGTCGTTAACTCTCCACTGAAATCTACTGGAAATTTCCAACGGATGAGGGTATCAGGCAATCAACCCATAGCCCTATATAGCTATTTCACATGGTGGCCCGTGTAACTGGGGAACCGATCCCTTTACCTTTACACTAACACAAACTTTACCTTTACACTAACCGTAAGCAAAGCCTTGTTCATTTAACAAGCTTAACTCATTTTAGGTCCTATAAAAATAGGACAAATTTCAACCTAAGCCTATTTAGTAGGCCCACATCACATTAAGCCTATTTAATAGGTCCTACACTTTAAATCAAAACAATTTACAATTTCAATATACAAGAAGCCTACCTCACAAAGTAGGCCCTACTCTTTACACTCAAGGCTTATCCTAACTAAAAACACTAAATTTATAATTCAACTTGTGGTGTAGGTTATAAAATTTATTTCAGCAATTTAACTTACTCATAAGACTCATTACCATCACAAAATTCAACTCGGAACTTTAACATCACAAAGACCTAAAGCAATTGCACGAATTCAAACCTACACCCACCTAACACACACATTCCAAGTCCTATTGGACATATAGGCGTAACACATTCCAAGTCCTATTTGACATATAGGCGTAACACATTCCAAGTCCTATTTGACATATAGGCGTAACACATTCCAAGTCCTATTTGACATATAGGCGCAACCTATTCTAAGTCCTATTTCACATATAGGCATAAAACAGACAAGGCTTGATATAAGGGTCTCAAATGCAACATTTGAGGATCTTTACTCAGCCAAATTGGTTAACTTAACACAAAACTCAAAAATAAAACCCTACAACAAAATATACATTTACACACATGCATACAGTATATAAATATATACAGTGGTGTAGTGCTGTGGGAACGCGTGGGAACGGCGTTCCCTTACTTTTTTTGGTAGACGGAACGGCGTTCCCTCACTATTTCAAATAAATCCGAACTTACAAATCTCTAACGTCATGAAATTTTAATTCCCACCCCTAGAAGAAATATGAGAAAGAATCATTAACTGTTTCATTTCTTTTAGCTTCGACTGAGGCAATGCTAGCCTATAAAGATCTGGTGAAACAGTCACCACGGCGTACCAGTTAACTTTTTTTTAGTTAATCATTCCAGTTGTTAGCTATTTTGGGTCAATCCCAGAATAGGCACCTGATGTACCTCAATCCCAGATGAAGCACCTGCGTTCAACCTCAATCCCAGAATAGGCACCTTGCAAGGAATTAAATAAAAAAACATGATTACAAAATTTATTGTTTATACAAAGTTTATTACAAATGTAATAAAGGCAAAGTTATAAAAGGTTTAAAGTGGTTTAATGAATAAAGAAAAATTTTAGATATTATAAATTCCTGCAATATGAGCCCGAATGTTTCTGAATCCATCTGAAGCAAATCTATCTTGCCACATAAATTGGTATAGATATGTTTCTAATAATTCACAACGACATCCTCTCATGGTTTTGATTAATTATTGATTTATGCTTGTTCCAATAAGATTCTATATTTTGTTAGCAAAAGATTAGGTTAGGTTAGGTTAGAGTTGATTTTTCAAATATTGATAAAAACAATGAAATTATATCTCTAAAAACTGTCTATATTTTTTCTCCTCAATCCCAGATTAAGCACCTGTGTTTTGCCTCAATCCCAGATTAAGCACCTAAAAATGATTTCAGGTGCCTATTCTGGGATTGATCCGCTATTTTTATTGATCGTACTGGATGTCATCTATCTAATGACACTGGAAATACTGCATCTTCAACCTTGGAATATATCCTAATATCCAGTGCATATGACCTCAAAATATCCCTGAAATTGGTCAGATTTCAAAAGATTTCCCGGGGGGCTTACAGTGCCCCCGGACCCCCAGCTGTATGGGCTCGCCGCGCTTGCCATTGTCCCCCCCGCATCTGAGTAACACTTTCAAAATGCGTTCCCTCACTTCTTTATTTAGCACTACACCACTGAATATATACATACAACTCCAGGCATCCAATTCTTCTTTTAAAGAAGAATCACACAACAGATTTCATCAACAGACACATACATTCCTTGTAAACAGATTGGATTCCTTCAAAGCCCCAAACCTTCCAGACCTACCTGTAGGACACACAACATTTACTCAATCATAACTACGGGTATTGACTTCACTGGAGTGTGTGAATCCAAGTTTTGAAGACCAACTGGATTCAGAGGAATGCAAAATATATATATATATATAATATATATATATATATATATATATATATATATATATTATATATATATATATATATATATATTATATTGTACACACACACACACACACACACACACTGTACTCTTTCCATGTATCAAACATAACAACCTGTCTGAACATAAATAACCAAGGATCGGAGAGTAAAAGCTTTTCTTGCTGCGCTCTGGTTCTGTGCACATAATTTTGTGCCAAAAATTATATGGTTAGACAGTGGCACATACAAACAAACTACTCTAAAGGGTTTTATGGCCTACTTTGGCCATAACCCAAACTACCCTACTCTAAAGGGTTTTATGGCCTACTTTGACCATAGCCCAAACTATTATTCAAAGGGTTGCTGGCCTACCTTGGCCATAGCCCAACCTATTCAACAAAGGGTTGATGACCTACCTTGGTCATAGTCCAACCTATTCAACAAAGGGCTGATGGCCTCCCTTGGTCATAGCCCAACCTATTCAACAAGGGGCTTATGGCCTTTGGCCAGGGCCAAACAACAACGGTCTTATGGCCTCCCTTGGCCATGGGCCAAACAACAACGGTCTTATGGCCTCCCTTGGCCATAGGCCAAACAACAACGGTCTTATGGCCTCCTTGGCCATAGGCCAAACAACAACGGTCTTATGGCCTCCCTTGGCCATAGGCCAAACAACAACGGTCTTGTGGCCTCCCTTGGCCATAGGCTAAAGTGCCGCTAAACAACGGTCTTGTGGTCTCCCTTGGCCATAGGCCAAACAACAACGGTCTTGTGGCCTCCCTTGGCCATAGGCCAAACTACAAAAAGGGTCTTGTGGCCTCCCTTGGCCAGAGACCAAACTAAAAAAAGGGTCTTGTGGCCTCCCTTGGCCAGAAACCAAACTACAAAAGGGGTCTTGTGGCCTCCCTTGGCCATTGGCCAAACAACAACGATCTTATGGCCTACCTTGGCCATGGGCCAAACTACTACAAAACGTGTCTAGTGGCCTCCCTTGGCCATGGGATAAACAAAACGGTCTTGTGGCCTCCCTTGGTCATGGGCCAAACAAAACGTTCTTGTGGCCTCCCTTGGCCATGGGCCAAACAAAACGGTCTTATGGCCTCCCTTGGCCATGGGTCAAACAAAATGGTCTTATGGCCTCCCTTGGCCATGGACCAAACAAAACGGTCTTATGGCCTCCCTTGGCCATGAGCCAAACAAAACGGTCTTATGGCCTCCCTTGGCCATGGGACAAACAAAACGATCTTATGGCCTTCCTTGGCCATGGGACAAACAAAACGATCTTATGGCCTCCCTTGGCCATGGGACAAAATGGTCTTATGGCCTTCCTTGGCCATGGGACAAACAACGGTCTTATGGCCTCCCTTGGCCATGGGACAAACAAAATGGTCTTATGGCCTCCCTTGGCCATGGACCAAACAAAATGACCTTATGGCCTCCCTTGGCCATGTGACAAACAAAACGGTCTTATGGCCTCCCTTGGACATGGGACAAACAAAACGGTCTTATGGCCTCCCTTGGCCATGGGACAAACAAAACGGTCTTATGGCCTCCCATGGCCATGGGCCAAACAACAAGGGTCTTATGGCCTCCCATGGCCATGGGCCAAACAACAAGGGTCTTATGGCCTCTCATGGCCAGAGACCAAACAACACAAAAACAGTACAGGATTCAAAGCCCCAAGCCCTCCAGATCTACCTGTGGAGGAGTAACATTTACTCTACTAAAACTACGGATATTGACTAGTCTGAAGTGGTAGGAGGTTTAAATACAGTACAAACACTTTTAACCAAACAACACAACATGTAAGTACAGTACATTTCAATTAACTCAGCAACGTAGAAGTCACTTTAAAACATAAATCGTTAACAAAACAAAACATGACAAAACTCCAAAACTACATTAGAAAACCAGCATTTAAAAACTGGTGACCCATATAAAATTTACACAAATAAAGTTAAAATGCTTAATAACTTTACTTTAATTCCATAAATTTCCTATACCTAAGGGGAGTCGAACTGATTGACATAACTTTAACTAAACTTGAGAAGTTGACCTCTTGAACTTTTATATTTAAATAGGTCTTGAGTAACCTTTTTCTTCCTAAATTCCTACTTCATTCTTTTTAATCCATTTTACATGTTTTTACAGTTTGTCAAAAAATTTAATCTATAACATACAAATTTTTCTCCGGTCCCGCCCCAGTATATGGAAAAACTATAAATGCTAACAACATGGTATCGTATGTGGTACCTTTATTTCTTAATTAAATATAAATTATTAATTAATTGAATTAAATATCTATACAAAATTGCCTCGGGATTGGCGACATAGGCTATTGGGAATGAAATGATTGCCATACGTACATAGAACCCATATATAGGCATCGGGCCTGCATTACAACAAGAAAACCAAATTTATGATTTCGTGTTCAAACTTTTCCACTGCTGACTCATGAAAATTACATCGAGAGAAGAGTCAACGACCTTTGCGAAATCAGCAAATAATAAAAATACGAAGATTATATTATAGTGGTTCACTCGGAGCTGCTTATGTTACAGCAATGCTTTAAGCAAGGAAGATGTGCTTTGTCTTCCTATAAGTTCTGAGTGAATTCCTCTTGATATAAAACTTAATAACTATAAGAAGGATAGGCCTGTTCCTTCAGGTGTTTAAATAGTGACTGCCTATATTAGTTACATCGAGTCAACTCATTGTGTAGCTCCATCGTCGCGCCCTACATCGAAACAGAAGCGAGGACCAACGAAATAATAAGGTAAGGCAATTCCTTTCTTTACCATTAGGCAGCGCAAATACCGAAGGCAAATAAACAAAGAGGTCCTTTGAAGACCTACATATACATAACTCTCTAACGAAAAAACATAGGGTTTTTGTCGTTAACTCTCCACTGAAGTCTGCTGGAAATTTCCAACGGATGAGGTGTCAGGCAATCAACCCATATCCCTATATAGTTTTTTCACAGACACAATGAACAAGTAAAGAAGAACAGATAAATTCTAAAACGGCTTATTGAGGCAATATGCTATCTTGCTAAGCAAGAACTTCCTCTGCGAGGTCATGATAAGGCTTCAACTTCAGTGAACAGAGGAAATTACATAGAAATTCTAGAATTGCTTCGGGAGTATGATTCTCTTCTAGATAATCATTTAAATACATCCACTGTGTTTCAGGGAACTTCTCCTACTGTGCAAAATGACATAATCAAAGCTATAGCCTCTGTAATGAAAGACAATATAAAAAAGGAAATTGATTCAGCAAGATTTCTTTCTAATGCTTGATGAAACCTCAGATGTTACGTCAAAATCACAGCTCTCAACAGTTTTGCGTTTTGTTCATGTGCTCATGTGCAGAATCTAGTTTTACAGCAAAACCTTTCCAGTATCAAACAGTGCAAACGTTTTCCAAATTCTGAGTGGAGTAGCTGCTTATTTTTCCAAGTCTTCTAAAAGAGTACATGCTTTAAATGAATTTGTTTCCAGAAGGTTACCCTCTGTTGCTCCAACGAGATGGAACTTCGCATCTCGTTTAGTAAATACTGTAAAAAGTTACAGAAGCAGTCTTACTGATTTCTTCAAGGATGTAATCGAAAATTCTGCAGATTGGGACACGGATGCAGTAGTAAAAGCACGGGGATTCTTGTCATTCTTGGAAGATTTTCAAACAATATTGTTCCTTGAGATTTTTTCAAAAGTGTTTGGGTATACTGATGTTTTGTACAATATATTACAGAGTGAAACATATGATGTGCTGTACTGTAGTAAGAAAATAAGTGACGTTACACAACAACTGAAATATGATAAGGATCACAGTTTTGAAGAGCTATGGCTTTCGGTTGTGTCTGAAAAAGATGAGCTCCATGATCCACAGCCTAAAAGATGCAGACGAGAGATAGAAAATGACGGAAAAGATGCTTATCACCAGTTGTTTTGCAAGATCATGAATAACATCATTGATCAGATTCACACTAGATATTCTTCTCTCTCTAAATTAAAGTTTTTTCACCTTCTTGCGCCTGAAAAATATGAAAAGTACAAGGTAAGCTTCCCAGATAACCTACTGAACAAAGTAAGAGACTTTTATGGAACACTGTTGGAGTATGTGCGTCTCAAAAATGAACTCGTGGTACTCTATTCAAGTTCAGAGTTCTAGGGCAAACATGTTCATGAACTAATGAACATAATGACAGTGAATCAACTCAGCTGCGGATCCAAAGAAGTCTTGTATATCCAGACTTTTTATGTTTGTATTGACTAATCAAGTTTGAGAGTGCTGGACATGGGCCATGGCCCATGGCCTTCCTTCTGTTAACACTTTCAACTTGTCCTCATAACTAAGTGTTGAAAAAGGTGTGCTTAATATACTTTGTACAGTGTTTGGCATGGTTATGGAAGGGACAAAAAAGTAATATGTCAGTACTGGATAGAAAGACGTCCTCCATGAGCTCTGACTGGAAACTGACAGTCACTGACTCGCTCGCTGAGAAGCCATCTGACCCGGGCCATGGCAACATAGGCTCCGCACACTTTACCATATATGGAGGGTGTTCTGTCCACAGACCGCACACTCTCCGCCCTGATCCCTCGCTCTCTCCCTTTTCCATTTGATTTGGCATGGGGTAAACATAAATTTATATTCCCATAGTAGGGGAGAAGAATATATATATATATATCGCCGCACCGCAATACTGAAATTTCACACCTCAAACAAGCTCTAGAGACGCTTCTATCACTCAGTACCAAACTTTTACCGAATGGTTGTGCAGACAATCGGAACAACTGAATTGAAGTAGCTCATTTCTCATCTCGACTCGTGTAACAGTCGAGCGCGGAATTAAGGGCTAGGGCATCTTTTTCGTCTCGACTAAAGTTGAGAGAGGGAGACAAAGGGTTAATTAAATATTAATTTACAGAAAATCTATTGGGTGTGCGGCGCACACCTAGCACACCCTGAATATACGCCCCTGATTATATATATATATATATATATATATATATATATATATATATATATATATATATATATACATCAAAGCTATTGACTTCTCCTTAGGGCAGAGCTTTCCAAACTTTTAACGTTGGCGACAAACTATTTAAGCATAACAATTTTCACGACACATTAATTAATTTTTGTTATCAAATATCAAATATCAGATAATTTTTCAGTAGGTGGTTTATCTTGTAGCCGATTTTGTTGATAGAAAAATCAAATTTTCAAAATACAAAAAACACTAATGTGTCGCGACACACCAGTTTGGAAAGCTCTGCCTTAGGGAAACGGAGCTTACAGATGAATAAAAGGACCAACACAACAGCAAACATTTTCGTTTTATTTTTTATAGTATACTTCAGACGTTTCGACAAATCTTTTGTCATCATCAGTGAATTATAAGTCTTAAAACCTTAAAACAAAAATAAGAATAATGAAAATTACATCAATACAAAAGGAAAATAAAATCATTAAAATTACATCAATACAAAAGAAAATTAAAATAATTAAAATTAAATTAAATTAAAATTACCTCAACTGGTAAATACATAATGTTTACGTCAACCTCCATATTTGGCAGAAACTAAGAGAAAACTGTATGGTCAGTTAATTGGAAGGTATGATATGGCTGTGAAAGTTGGTTGGTTAGTTAGAAGAGCTGTAATTTGTAAGATGAACTATTGTTGTTAATGGAAGGTTTGTTTCTATAGATGTACAAAGATTCTAAAATTCAGAATTCTGTAAGGTTATTGGATCTAATTAGAATTTCGAACTGAGTTTTGTGAAGGGGATGGTTGTTTTCATTACTATGTTTTCTAATTGCGGATTGTCTAAATTTAAAAGGGTAAAAGAGAATGTTCTGTCTAAATTACTAAAAATCGAAGATAAACTTAATAGGTTTTTGCATAAATTAAAAATAGTAATATTATTGATGACAATACATACAATTTTTTGTTTGCTTCTGGTTCTAATCCAGGAATTCTATACGGTTTACCCAAAGTCTATAAGCCAAATTTCCCACTAAGACCTATTCTTTCAGCCTGTCATACATTCAATTATACTGTAACTTAGCCAAATTCTTCGTTCCCTTGCTTTCAAAACTTACCTATAATGATTATTCCATTAACAACTCGTTTGATTTTGCTAAAGATATAAAAGAGATAAATCGTGCCGATTCCCTTACTATGGCCAGTTTTGATGGTTCGTCATTATTTACTAATGTCCCGTTAAAAGAAACATTAGATATCATACTAAACAAGTTATTCACTACTGGTAATACTCTTATTAATGGCCTCACTCAGACTCAATTTAAAAAACCTCCTCGAAATAGCGTGTTTTGATAATCTTTTCTTATTTAATAGTAACCTTTACAGCCAAATTGATGGAGTAGCTATGGGTTCCCGTTGAGCCCAACACTAGCAAATGCATTTCTTTGCCATTACAAAGAAATTTGGTTGAAAAGTTGTCCTAATAGTTTTAAACCCGTATATTACAGAAGATACGTGGATGACACTTTCTTAATATTTAAACATCCTTGTCTAACTAACCAACAAACTTTCATAGACATGTCATACCTCACAATTAACTGACCATACAGTTTTCTCTGTTTCTGCTAAATATGAAGGTTGACGTAAACTTTATGTATTTACCAGTTGAGGTAATTTTAATTTAATTTAATTTTAATGATTTTAATTTTCTTTTGTATTGATGTAATTTTCATTATTCTTATTTTTGTTGTAAGGTTTTAAGACTTATAATTCATTGATGATGACAAAAGATTTGTCGAAACGTCTGAAGTATAAAAAATAAACGAAAATGCCGTTGTGTTGGTCCTTCTTTTCATATAATATATATAATATATATCAGTGGCGACTCCTGCACTCGGGTTTCTCGGGCTGAGCCCGAGAGGCAAGGGGCAAGGAGAAGCATGAGAGATAAAATTGTGTATTTATAGATTTAAGTTTTAAAAAGTTTTAAATACAAATTGTAAAAATTGTTTTTGGCTGGTAGTATGTTACTATTTTTCTGTCTAGCCTTCGTCACGCAAGCAAATTTTGAGCGCATTTAGATACCGTTACTACTTATAAAAAAAACTATATTGACACATTAAGTTTTCGTGTAATCTTTCAAGATCCTTTACTCGGGCGCAAGACATTACGCCCGAGAAAGTATGAGTAATATCGTATATTTAAAGTTTCTTTTAATGAATAATTACACTGCCCAACACCAATTTTGCTGATTTAATTCTAACACCTGTTTTTTAGGTAACTTTGGTGTGCTGATTTCAAAAATCACCTTAGTTTTTGCCTATCACGTCAGGTTTTCGAGCAATCAAATACGGAGATATCGCATTTTGGCAGGGTTGTGCCCAATTTTTTTTCTTTTCAAAAATAAGTTTTTACATACTCAGAATCAGCATGGAAAAGTAAAATTGTGCAGGGAGTGAACTTTAATATACAATGGTAATATTGACACATAAAGTGATTAAAGTGTTTAAATAAGCAAAAAATTAATCCATGATCATGACGTCACGCTCACACACCTGGGGAAATCACAGATACCCAAGATTTTTAATATGTTGTACATGACCTTTAGATTTAATGCACAGATTTGCGTATTCCACAGATAAAATTTTAACAGCAAAACAGCTGTTAACAGGTCTCAAAAATCATCAATTTTGATAAGTGCCCTTCATGGATCACCCAAAATAGGCAGATTGCATTGCATATTGCACGAAAACCTGATGTGATGGACAAAATCTAAGATGATTTTTGAAATCAGTACATCAATATTATCCAGAAACAGTTTCTTAGAATTAAATTACCAGCAAAAATGTTTTTTTTGTTAGGCAGTGTTATTTGCTTGCATTCGGTTACATAATAGTCCTCCTTCTAATTCTCATTAAATAAAATAGTTTTTCCTCCTATTAATTTTTGTTATAAAGAAAAAAACATTTCAACTCGGGCTTATATCTTTCGACCTTGCAGAGGCACAATTTTTAATTCTGGCGATACATGGTAACTTTTTACGTTTCGATAAGCGTGCCTTCAACTGCCTTGGGCAGCGGTGCAGTTTGATTTTTGCCGCAATGTGAGGTTGTTCGCTTTTCTTAAATAATCTGATTTATTTTTAATATTATAAGTATTCTGAGAAGTATAGCCCACCCATGGGGGACATAGTGTTATCATTAAAAGAAAACCACAAAGCTGATTCAGTTCCTTCTTACCATACCTGTAACTTCTGTTTCAAATAAAAGAAGTTTCTCTGTTCTTGATCGAATTAGATCATATTTAAGAAACAAAATGGCTCAAGAACGGCTCTCGTCCCTGGATAGGATTTCAATTGAAAAAGAAATACTTATTGATTTAGAAAGCAAAAAGGAATTGCATGACCAAATATTAAAGGAATTTGCTTTAAAACAAAGACGCTTGGACTTTATGTTCCAAGTAAATAAAATTCAAATAATTTTTTTTACCGAGGTCGAGGTATGTATTTATTTATTTTATTGATAATCTTAAGTTATTGTCATGCATTTAAATGTCGGCTCATATGTAGACTTGAAAACTTAAAAAGAGCCCGAGTAGTCTTGAAGAGCTGGAGTCGCCACTGATATAGAGGTGGAAGTAATGGAGTTGCTGAAGAGGTGGAAGTAATGGAGTTGCTGAAGAGGTGGAAGTAATGGAGTGAGTTGCTGAAGGGGTGGAAGTAATGGAGTGAGTTGCTGAAGGGGTGGAAGTAATGGAGTGAGTTGCTGAAGGGGTGGAAGTAATGGAGTGAGTTGCTGAAGGGGTGGAAGTAATGGAGTGAGTTGCTGAAGGGGTGGAAGTAAGGGAGTGAGTTGCTGAAGGGGTGGAAGTAAGGGAGTGAGTTGCTGAAGGGGTGGAAGTAAGGGAGTGAGTTGCTGAAGGGGTGGAAGTAAGGGAGTGAGTTGCTGAAGAGGTGGAAGGAAGGGAGTTGCTGAAGAGGTGGAAGGAAGGGAGTTGACAAAAAATTATAACGAAAACAGTGATAACTGTCCTACTCCTCCCACTCCCCCTCGCAGTTTGACAGGAAAATCTCTGATGTTGCAACCGAGCTAACGAAATTTCTTTGACGTGATGTTTTATGGACAAGTTCTTCGGGGTTTGGATTAAGTTCGGTTAGATTACCATATGTTAAATTAGGTTAAGGTTGGTTATACTGTTGTTAAACTATTGTTATTCATTTTTCGTGTGTAATCTAGGATTAAAGATACATTACTCGTGATTGTTCAGTTCTTATCTCACGTGTATAATATTTATTCCTTTGTATGGTATTGATATAATACCTTCAATGCTGACCTTGCACTTGTCATATCGATAATGATAATTTAAGATTAATACACACCTTAACTACTAATTATTTATTTATTTATTTACTTATTTATAATTAATGATAAGTTTTATTTTTAATAAGAGCCCAGTAAAGCCTAAAGCTCGAAGGGCAAATAAAATAAAATAAATAGTCTAGCTTCACAATTATTTACGGCATCATAAATTGTAAAACCAATGTGTTTATTTTATTATTAACAAAGGTTATTCAGGTTATTCAATACGTAGTCCAGAAAATAGGGATAAGGCCGACGCGACGAGACTTGTGGCCTAATTAAGGGGTATCAACGTTTCGGGCCCACTCAAGTTCCACAGACTGTGTGTGAAACATTCTCATACTTTTGTTGACTTAACGACATCGCAGATGATATATAATCTCTACATTATAACAAACTCTCTCTCTCTCTCTCTCTCTCTCTCTCTCTCTCTCTCTCTCTCGCTATATATATATATATATATATATATATATATATATATATATATATATATATAATCGTGATTTTAATTTATGAAACATTTGGAATTAAATAAATTATTAAAATAGAAAAAACACTTACAGGACGTCCCACAAAATTGTTGATATGAAGTTCTGTTCGTGATGTATCCCGGTGCATTTTGTTCAGATTCACTGTACGTTCTGATTTCCATATATTTACTCCAATCTCGTTGCCATTTTCATTCGATTCATAAGTGATTTTGTTCTTTCTGTCACTAAAATACTGGTCGAAATATTGTTTTTGAGTTAAGATGAAGAAAGAGCACAGCAGGAGGAGGAATACCACTTTCCGGTTTCTTCTCATTGTTTACGATACTACAATAGCAGTAAATTATTGATTTGCCTACATTGTCAGTGTGATATAATAAAAGGAGAAACAATTATACTAAGGGTGATCCAGAGAAATGGGACCCAAAAGAAACCCCTGTAACTCTTAAAGTATAAGTCCTTTTATAAAATCATACGCATCATTCGAAAGAGGATAGTTACAAGTTTGTACAGGATTGTATAGGTTTTGACAATACAAGAAAAGATAAGATACAAAACAAAATAAAAGTGTTAGTTAAAACTAACCCTTCAAGATGACTGCATGGACTGTGGAACAGCTGCGTTTCATAACTCCGGAAAATTTTGGACCGACTCCACAACCCTGATTTTAAGGCACTTTCAATAAATATATGCAAAGGTGGGCACCCGGGCCTCAAAAAGGACCGACGGTCCCGGTCCCGGTCCTTGCCTCAAACTAGACCGACGGTCCCGGTCACGGTCCTTTCTGAAGATAGGACCTAGGAACGACTCGGTCCTCGGTCCTTATATAAATATAAGTGAAAAATTTGATTAAAATGAAAAATGAAATTAAAGACACCGGAAATCTTTAATTTTATTAACGTAAATTATAATTAATACAATACATAAATGATGAAAAAAAGTTAAGTTAAATGCTTGAGTTTCCCTTCAAGAAGACTAGCATTTCAAAATGGCTGTCACTGAGCCCTGACCTTTTCGGCTTGAGCACTGGTCGAACTGGTTCTGGACGTGAGGGTGGCGCCTGGAGACATGTCGCTTGAGGTTGTTTTGGCTCTTGTTGCTTGTCGAGAGGATGTTCTTGTTCGGCAGGCACAGCAAGCACTTGTACTCCATGTTCTGCTCACCCTTGGGGCCCAGGTATTCAAAGTATTTGTCCAGGTACGGCCAGGGATTGCCGGGTTCAGTTCTTCCGCTAGGAGCTCCAGTTGCTTGACTTGAAGTTGAAGCACTAACATCAGTAGATTCTTCGTCTCCTCCAGGTGTTCAAACAAGTTTCAGTTCAGTCTCAGTCTCTTTCTGAGTCTTCTGGAGGAAACGATCCATCTTCTTTAGAACTTCAAATAATCACTAAACACACTAAAATCACTAAAAAAAGACCGTCCGGACCGGACCGTCCGGAATTGCTTAAAAATGGACCGTCGCTCCTCATTTCGGTCCTCACTGAGAAAAGGACCGACTTTCCCGCTCACGGTCCTTAAAAAGGACCGAGTTCCTGGAATTAGGTCCTTTTGGAACTCGGTCCTGCCCACCTTTGTATAATATATGTAACAATTACAACAAATAACTACATTCGTTTCATTTGCAGTCTGTCTCTTGCGCAACATGTTTGTGCTAGTGAATATTTAAAAATATATAATCGTTGTCAAGTAAGTCATGTATATTTATAATAAGTTATATACATTTCAACTGCAAACAACACATAGTATAATTAACGTAAAGAACGACGCTTGTATAGAAGAACGTTCCGCGCAAGATGAGGAGGGAGAACGAACAAATGAAAAAAATGAGGTAACCACCCGGGAATCGAACCCGGGATCTTCCGATTGCCGGTCAGATATGATAACCACTACACCATGGGCCTCATATCATATCTGACCGGCAATTGGAAGATCCCGGGTTCAATTCCCGGGTGGTTACCTCATTTTTTCATTTGTTCGTTCTCCCTCCTCATCTTGCGTGGAATGTTCTATACAAGCGTCGTCCTCCTACACCACGGAGGACATGCTCAATACACAATTACAAACACGGTTAGGTAGACCAGCCAAGAGTAGATCCTCGGGTCTTTGTTGGTCTTGAAACATTACATTATTATAACATTATAATATAAAATGCCTGACCTGAGCATTGCCTCGTAAATTAATCAAGGGTAAAATAGGTTAACTTAATAATAGGCAATAAAGTTTAGGAAAGTTACACTAACTTTTTGTAATTAATACAATTACACAAATAGATAATTTCGAATTTCTTCTGCAAACTGATCCTTTTCCTCTTTCTTATTTGTAGGAAGAATTTCACGAAAGTCTATACTGCGACTGAACTGTTCTATATTCTGTTATTTTCCTTTGATTTATGCACACACTGGTATACAGAAAATTAATTTCCGAATTGATAAACACTTATTTTGATGTAAGCACAGAGCGGAAACCACCACTATCACTCGTACACATCGCGGTGTGTGTGTATATATATATATATATATATATATATATATATATATATATATTATATACAGGGTGTCCCATAAGTCTGGAACCATAGGGTAAAATAGGTAATTCATGTTTTTTCGTTTATGCAAGTGCCCATGATGTCTTTGAGTAAGGAAGAACGAATGCAGGTAATTCTGCTCGTAGGAAATCGGAGTCAGAGGGAGGTCACTGAGGAATTTAACAGATTGCATCCGGACCGCGGGCCGATAACACAGCTGTCTCGGCAAACTTGTTTAGGGAGCCTATATACTGTAACTGTATGTACAATTCCGGAAAAGAAGTTCATCTAAAAATTCGTGTAAACATCTTTCCACGGTTGGTAGGGGTACCCAGTGCGCCCTAGCAAGGATCTCTCTCTCATATTATATATATATATATATATATATATATATATATATATATATATATATATATATATATATATACATATACATATACATATATACTTCCCCGTTTAAAAGTAGGTCTAAGGTGGAATGTAAAGCTTGATCTTCACCAGAATGAACAATTCAAACGGAAAGCAAAGGCGTGCCTATATAAAGGAGGGAAAAGAAGAAAGATGAAAGCGATATAAGCAAACAGCTAATTAAACGATGTAATTAGCTGAACAATAGAAGGACATAAATATTATGGAAAATAATAATATATTATATATAATATATGTATATATATATATATATATATATATATATATATATATTGTGTGTATATATATATATATATATATATATATATATATATATATATATATATATATATATATATATATATATATAATTATTATATTAAACAACGTTCTGAAAATTGTGGAGTTTGGCGGAAGCAATAGATAATTTCGGTTTAAAATTCCAATAAATGGACTTCTTTCCGCAGTAGTTTATTTCGAGATCATAAAGATTAAAACTTCATCAGCAATTGAATCGTCGTTCAGTGTATCTCTCAAACATACGCGAATTGTACCAAATATATAGGGAAACGGAATCCATAGGAGATAAACCACGCAGTGGACCTCCGAGGTCATCCACCGACGATGACACAGCCGCTACCATCCTCGCTCATTTTACAAACAGTCCCCAAAAGTGTCGAAAAGCAGCATCCACCGCATTCTTCAAGCACATAAATGGCATCCTTACAAACTTCAAATCCTGCAGAAATTAAGCGAAGATGATCCAGACCGACGGATGGAATTTTGTGAATGGGCTACGGAACAATGTGCTCAAAATACCAATTTCCCGTCCACCATTCTGTTCAGTGATGAGGCTGTTTTTTAAGCAAATGGTGAGGTGAACCGACAGAACACCCGCTACTGGTCGCAAGACAACCCTCACTGGTTTACTGCTTCAAAGGAACAAGGTGTCGCTCGTGTGATGGTATGGTGTAGCATTTGGAAATACCGTATCATAGGCCCCTTCTTTTTTGATGACACTGTCACAGGAAACGCCTACTTGCGTATGCTCAACGAGGAAGCATTCCCCAGTGTCTTGAACACAGATGGGGATTTCCCAACATGGTTCCAGCAGGATGGTGCTCCTGCCCACTACAGCATCCGGGTAAGAGAGTGGCTGTACCGACAATTCCCTGGTCATTGGATAGGATGTCGAGGACCTGTGGAGTGGCCGGCGAGGAGCCCCGATCTCACCCCGTTGGATTTTTATCTCTGAAGTCACTTGAAGGAGTTGGTCTACACGAAAAAAATTCAGAGTGTTGCACATTTGCGAGAGCGCATCATCGACGCATGTTACACCATCACTCCTGATACCATTCGCCGTGTGTTTGCTGACTGGATATCTCGTCTGCATTCGTGTATGAATAATAATGATGGAAGCATTGAACACGTTCTGTGAATAAAAACAGTTTTTATTGCCGTTTTTATCATTTTGCCCTATGGTTCCAGACTTATGGGACACCCTGTATATACAGTATATATATATATATATTTATTTATTTATTTATTTATCAGTCAGGCTTAATTCCAGAGAGCGTTTTATTGCATGACACTTTAATACTATAGTTCTGACAACACTGAAACAATTGTGCTGTCAAAGTGGTTTAATGGTGGATTTTTTTATATTTTTTTTTTGCATATGCAACGTTTCCACGACTTTGAATTAGATATTAATGTCGTTATTCTTTATATTCTGCATTTATTTATTTCTAACGTGAACACTGTTTTTATATCCGAGTATGTATATATATATAGGGTGTCCCAAAAAAACTATATACTCTTTATAGCAGCATATATTTTATAATTTAAAAAAAAAATATATATATATTGTTATAGCAATTGCCAATGAAAGGTAAATTAGTAATCTAAGTGATCAAAATGTTATAGCGAGTTGTTTGCATATAAAATTTAATTAACTACGCCAAGTGCTCAAAATGTTCTCCAGCGGCATGAATGCACTTTTGAATGCGTCGACTAAGCCTGGCCTTGTTTTATCAAAGGCCTTGTAATGGCGAAGCCTATGGACCGAACGTAGTCTAGTCCAGGGGTCGGGGAACCGGGGTAAATTACCCCAAATGGGGTAAAAATGAAAATCTCGGGGGGTAATAAAGGCTCAATAAACATATAAATAAAATTGCACAAAAATTTATTATTTAATAAGCGAGGCTAATTATCAAAGTTATATTTTTTTCGAACAAATAATTTTTAGTTTCTTAATAAAATTAAAAATCTAATTATTATTAACTTTCAAGTCTAGGGGTAATATCGTTGTACACAAATATATTTTGGGGTAATACCCAAAAAAGTTCGCCGACCACTGGTCTAGTCATTCACTAGCTCGCTTCGGACTTAACCTACGCACTCATTCCACGATACAAACTCTACAGCATTCAACTTTATTCATTTCAGCAAAAGAACCCATGTTGCGTAAACGTTTGACACTGGAGCAACGAAAAAGTGTTCTGAAATGGTATTGGAAATTTGAGAATGTGTCCGAAGTCCAGCGGCAATGGATCCTGGAATTTGGTACAAAGCCACCGACACGTCTCGCCATTACAAGCATCCGTGACAAGTTTGAGGCAGAGGGATCTGCTCAAGATATGCACAAGCGAAGATCTGGACGACGCAAATCAAGTGCGAGTGATGAAAACTCCGTTTTAGTGTTGCAAAAATTTAATCGATCACCACAGAAATCAGTTAGGCAATGCGCCCGTGAGACCGGAATCAGCAAATCAGGTGTTCACCGGATTTTAAAGTCGGCAAAATGGAAAAGCTACATTCCAAATCTGTTACACGCCATGACTGAAGATGACCCTGATCGCAGACTCGAATTTTGTGAATGGTTTCAGTCAATGGAAGCCGAAGACGTACAGTTTGCCAACAAAATCGTGTGGTCTGATGAAGCTACCTTCAAGCTGAATGGCACAGTAAATCGACACAACTGCAGGTACTGGTCACTTGATAATCCACACGTTTATGTGGATAAACATGTTAATTTACCAGGATTAACAGCATGGTGTGGTTTATCATCCAGGGGTTTGGTTGGACCATTTTTCTTTAATGGGACAGTTACCGGTGCCGCATATCTCGACATGCTGCGGACAGAAATTATACCTGCAGTTCGGAAGTTATTTGGAAACGACAACTTTTACTTTCAACAAGATGGAGCCCCCCCCCCCACTCATTATCATTGTGATGTCAGAAGGTACCTCGATGAAACGTTGCCTAACCGTTGGATAGGACGAAGAGGAAGCGTTGAGTATCCTCCACGTTCACCGGACTTGACTCCACTTGATTTTTACTTGTGGGGCTACCTGAAGGATGCAGTTTATGGTACAAGACCTGCAACACACGAACACCTTAAGGATGCAATTAGGGAAAAGTGCGGGACCATCACAGCATCCACATTAGTCCATGTCTGCGAGTCAGTTAGTCGACGCATTCAAAAGTGCATTCATGCCGCCGGAGAACATTTTGAGCACTTGGCGTAGTTAATTAAATTTTATATGCAGACAACTCGCTATAACATTTTGATCACTTAGATTACTAATTTACCTTTCATTGGCAATTGCTATAACAATATATATATATTTTTTTTAATTATAAAATATATGATGCTATAAAGAGTATATAGTTTTTTTTGGGACACCCTGTATTTAGGGTGGTTCATAAAATCGAGCTTTCGATTTTTCCAGCTTCCACCCGCCTAATGTGTGTCACTATAGCAGAAAATAAATTGTGAAAAATTTCACTCATATCGGTGCATAATTAGTGGTCGCTAATGGGGTTATGTTATTCTCTGAGTCACTCATTACTATGATCTATTACAGGTGCTAATTAATGCCTTTTGCTGCTCTTTCACATGTTGGAGTGTTAAATATAGCATATGAAATGGATTTTAATAGATATTGGTATACCATACATTGGTTTATATTGGTTACATTTACTTACGGTGACGGCCATGTCAAAAACACGTGGTTTTTACTTGTTGGATAAACCGGACCAAAAGACCAAGTCCTAGGTGTTTTTAGCATCATGATGTTGTGAATAAGAAAGATACCAAACAAAGCGCCGAAGAAGTGCTGGAGGAAGTTTTCTCATTTTGTGAAAGAGCCCGCAAACCAACACGCAGGAAGGACCACTGTTTGGAGGAGCTTTTGGTCTTGTTCAAGAGTGGCAGACTTTGAAAAAGAACAAGGGAAGGCGAAGTCCAAAACAAGTCCAAAACGAGACGTCTTTCAAAAGCAAGCTGAACAATTTGTTCGACATTGCACATGGAAACGCTCTCTAGATGATCCAGTTTCAAGAAGATCACGACTTCCTTCTCGCTCAAAGAGAGCCCGGTCGGCGAGGCACAATGGGCTCCGTCGACAAAAAATTGGCGGAGAAGGAGCAGAAGGTTGCAAAACGGAAAGCAGAGGAAAACGTTCGAAAGAGGAAAGCAGTCGAAGAGCAAGCCTCGACATCCCAAACAGCCGAACTTGCTTCTTCAAGCTCTGCCGATGACGAGTTTCTTGAGGGAGCCACTGGAGGTTGTCCTTCTCCCCAAAAAAGAACACGTCAGACGAAGAATATTTTCATCTCAGAATTATCTTCAGCCGTAGACAGGACAGGGGTGAGTGACCGGATGGCGCTTTACATTGTATCGGAAACAGCTCGCAGCCTTGGCCAAAACCTCGAGGAATTGACTCTCAGCCGATCCTCTGTGAAGCGCAGCCGAAAGCATCATCGCAGGCAGCAAGCTGAATCGGTCCAAAAAGGATTCCATTCCGGACCAGTGGTGGTGCACTGGGACGGAAAGCTTCTGCTAGATCTTACCAACAACGAGCAGGTGGACCGGCTTCCCGTCTTAGTGTCCACCTCAGATGGCAACTGCCAGCTCTTTGGAGTGCCAAAAATAGCTTCGGGAAGTGGGCAACAGCAGGCACAAGCGGTGTTCGATCTCTTGCAACTTTGGGGACTAAGTGAAAAAGTGGTAGGGATGTGTTTCGACACTACCGCTGCTAACACTGGCCGTCACTCAGGATGTTGTTTGCTCCTAGAGCAGAAATTGCAGAAAAAGCTGCTCTACTTTGCATGCAGGCATCATATCATGAAGCTAGTTGTCTCCTCCGCGTTCACCGCGTGTCATAACGCAATTTCTGGTCCTAAAGTTCTGTTGTTCAAGAGATTCCAGCAACAGTGGAACTACATCACAAAAGCAAGTTCCAAACAGGTGTCGACGACCCCACTGTTGATCCATCCCTATTACCAGTCAGAGAAGAACTTCTGAAGTTCGCCAAAGACCAAATCTAGCGCGAAACGTACCGAGACGATTACAAGGAATTTTTGGAACTTGCCATTGTCTTGCTTGGTGGAAATCTTGGATCGCCGATTCGATTCAAGCGCCAGGTGCGATGCATCACGCTTGCTGGATGTGCAAGGTCTTGTATTCTATCAAGATGTGGATGTTCCGGGAGCAATTGCAACATCTCACACCGAAAGAGAAAACATGCTTGCAAGACGAGCATCTTTGCTGTGACAGTCTACCTGAAGGCATGGTTCACTGCTCCGATGGCCGCTTCCGCTCCAGCCCAGGACCTTTGCCTCTTGGAATCATTCAGGTCGTATCCACAGCAGAAGATCTCCAAAGCAGCCAATCAGAAGCTGGCAGGGCAGCTTTGGTACCTCTCTGAGGAAATTAGTCCATCGGCCTTCTTCGATACCGATGTTCCATCTGCAACGAAACGTCGGATGGTCGCAGCCCTATACAAGAAAGAGGGTGAGGAGCAGATTCCAAAGCGTGTCAACCCTCCTCTCAGTTCGTCTTTGGAGAGCCTTGTAACGAAGAATTCGATGAGGTTCTTCGAACGACTGCAATTGTCTGCAGGTTCTTGAAGAAAGATCCGGATGAATGGGAAAAAAATGGAGGAGTTTCAGGCCGCGCTTAGGGTTGTGGAAAACTTCAGGGTAGTGAAAAACCACGCCGAGCGAGCTGTGGCCCTCGTCCAACAGTACAGCGGCCGCCACACCAAAGACGAGGAGCAGCTGCAGTATCTGCTGCAAGTAGTGTCGGAGCATCGCCGGAAGTTTCCGAATGCCAAAAAAAGCTTTTGACTGGGTGACAATGAGTGGTTGCCAACCATGACACCCCTGTTGTAGAACGGATAGTACTCATCCATCAGCTCGTGGATGGGGGGAATCCAGAGGCGGTGGAGCTGTAGTGCATACCATATAATACCTATTACAGTGATAGAAGGATAAATTTTGAAACTCGTGAGCGACCCCTAAATATGAACTGATCGAAACGAAAATTTACCTACATTTTCTCGGAGAAACTCACAACTTCAGTGGGTAGGAGCTAGGAAATACTAAAAAAGAATTTCCCCTATACAATTATGGACCACCCTAAATTTTATATACAGTACTGGCCAAATTATTAGGAATTTTTTTTAAATTTCATTTTTTGGTATAAAATGTTAATTAAACCAATTTAAACGTTGAAAAGTTATTTATTTCTACACAAGAATACATGGTCATTATTTAGCAATAGTTTAGTACTTAGTTTGACCCACCTTAGCTGCCATAATGGCTGCGAACGCTTCGGCATGCCATGAATCAATTTTGCATAATTCTTTAGTCGAACGAAGCGTGTTTGTTCGTCAGTTGTCGTTTGGTTGTCGTGCGATGCGGGTGTGTTTCTCTTTCTTTTACGTGTCATTGTAACTACCGTTTAATTTAATAGTGTATTTACCCAATTTCGGCAATTATTTGTTACAGTTTTTAGTGAATTGTGAAAATGGGGCGAAAGAATGACTTGAGTCCACGAAGAAAATTGGGCAAATACAGGTTTTATAACTTCTTCTACATTTAAACAAAAGGAAATCGCTGCCAAAAACTCCATGTTTCACCACAGTCAGTACTTCGTATTAAGAAAAAAAATGGTATTTGGAGAAAATGTAGGCCCCAAAAGGGTTGGAAGATGCGGCAGAAAAAGGGTAACGACTCCAAGAACTGATAGACAGATTGCAATTTTGTCTCTTAGAAATAGAAGAGCTACTTGCAAAAACATTTCCAGTAGTCTAGCGGCTGATGGCATCAATATTAGTCGTAGAACAGTCAACAGGAGGCTTCTAACTGCCGGCTTCAAAGCTACCGCCCAAGGAAGAAGCCCAGGCTCACTGAGGCTATGAAGAAGGCAGTTTTGCATGGGCAAAGGAACACATTAACTGGACTAGTGAGGATTGGGAACAGGTAAGAATAATATTAACATTAATAGAATGTTAATACAGTAAATACAGTATGCAGAGAAGGTATTTACAGTACGTGATAAAACTGCAGTAAAATATCTGTAAAGCAGCAAGTCATACTGTACTTCGTTTTAGCTGTACTTCATACGCTATGCACTGACTCTTTCACAGGGCTTTCTTTGATTGCAGGTGGTGTTCTCCGATGAGTCAACGATTGCCGTGCTTGACGATCGTGTTTCAAAGTGTAAGAAGGAGGCCTGGAGAAGAATTTTTGCCTGAGTGTCTGATGAAACGGTGAAATTTCCACAAAAGATCATGGTTTGGGGAGCAATTCTGTGCATGGAACTAGTCGTTTATTGTTGAGGGAATATGAACCAAGTCAAGTAATAGAAGTA
>JAJOZX010020723.1:0-19347 GCA_023014485.1 Bathynomus jamesi
CCCCCCCCCCCCCCCCCCCCCCCCCCCCCCCCCCCCCCCCCCCCCCCCCCCGTAAATTGTAAATGGAATAATAAACGTTAATGTAATAATGGAAGTAATAAATGTAGAAATAAATATAAATACAATAAATGTAATAATAAAGGTAATAAATAAATATAATAATTATTACTACCTTTACACTAATAAATGTTAAAAAATGTAAATGCAGTAATTATGTCAAAATAATAGAATGTGTATGTATAGAACAAGAAGATAGTTTTAAATTTGTGCGAATGTACTTATAAGCGGGTCCCTTTAATAAAAATGCCCTTCCATTGTTCGGAGAACGGGATCTAACCTAGGTGCGAATTTCTTAATGGTCCCTAGACTGTTTTCCCTCTTGTTTTTGGTTCATTCGTTTTTCTGTATCCACCCAAAGAGGATGCCAGTGGGCATCGAAACTGTTGTGGAAATAACGCTATTAGAGTGGGTTTTTATCACAATTTGACCTTCACGTAGAGAAAAAAGAGAAGTTTTTTGCATTTATTATAGAAAAACTCACCAAATCAATCAGACTAGTGCTTGTGGTCATCAGCTGTGTTTTGTTTACAAAATGGGCTCCTGTTTCTTACTGTGGCTGCAAGAGGGCAACACTTATTCTGGATATTTCATCGTTTGAATTAAAATTCTCTCTCGCCCACTCTCTCTTTGCCTACGCCTTTCAAAACACAATCACTGAATTCGCAGAATATATATCGTAAATTCATCCATGCCAGTTGATATTATTTTATTTTGCCTCTCTCTCCTTCTCAGTCTCTCATGACATGCCCCACGGAACCCCATTAAGTTCTCGCGGAACCCTAGGGTTCTCCGAACACAGTTTGAAAACTCCTGATCGATACTATAAAAAGGCAGTCCTCTCTGTAGACGCCATGTATCCAGATTGGTTTCAAGTTTTTACTCGAACAGTAAGATTTTCATTGCTTGATAGAATGGGTTCAGATGTGAAGCTTAAGATTTCATTGCTGCGTTCTTTTCTATAATTTTATTGACCGAATAATTGACCTCCCAATTACTGAGGGTTCAATCATTCGGTCAATAGAAACTATAGAAAAGAAGGTACCAATGAAAATATTAAGCTTCACATCCGAACCCATTGTATCAAGATATGTGAAGCTTAAGATTTTCATGGCTGCATTCTTTTATAGTTTTATTGACTGAAAACTATTGACTTCCCAGTAACTGTGCCCCCTCCCCCATTGCTGAGGCCGAAGGCCCCAGCACCGCAGGTCTAGCTAAATGGGCCCGTAGGTCCCACTTTTGCTACTTTTTTTTCCCTCCAGCAAAACCGCAGCAAAACCCAGCTGTTTAGTGTTCATCCTTCCACACAATAAAAAAAAAAAAAATTGGTTGGTAGATAAATGGGTACCCAGGGTGGCCTAGTGGTTAAGACGCTGGGCTGCTGGTGGGGCGTGATTCGGATTTCACAGATAAAATATACATATATATATATATATATATATATATAAATAAAAGCTATTGACTTCTCCTTAGGGAGAATATAAAAATTCACTTAGCCATCTAGATAAAAGCCACGAAGTATACATCGGTATAATTAAGAAACTACTTTTTCAGCTAGAATGCAGAGATTCACTTGCATGCATTTTACACAAGGTACTTTAAGTTCATTGATGCAGTCGTAAGGGTTTCACATTATTGTTAATGCTGTAGGTAATTCACTCGCCAAATAATAATGCCGGAATTGGTAAAAAATTCGGGCCGGATCCGGTCTGGAAAGGCCTAATCCGGCGGATTATGCTCCGGTAATCCGGTCCGGTCCCAGCCCTATCTATTTCCTCGATATTATTAGCTATAACATTGTTTAAGACATGAAAGGAAGTTGTTGAATGCCTCGATGAATCCTCAGCAGAAAAGGCTGAACGTGAAACTGTTACAAGAATAAGTAATGAGAAGAAATAATCTTTGATTATACTTTTAAAGAGCATCACTGTACTTTTTAATTAAACCTGTTTGGTTGTAATAAGACGAAAAACCTTTGTACAATATATTTTAATCTAATTCGTTATTTATCTTCGTAATTTGGTTTCCTGTTGAAAATTTCTTTTCAAACCTTGACTTGGTTTGTTTGGATTCTACAGAAATAGTTCCCACGAAGAACGACACGCATTTAGTTTGTGGAACTGTACAAAATCATTTAAGTTCGAGGTGTAAAAAGTTTATAGTTAAAATCAGTGATGCACAAACCCTGGCTCGCGGGCCAAATGTGTCCCCCATGGGTCTTTTCAGTGGCCCCACGGGTCTTTTCAATTCAATGAAAAAGTTAGAATATAAAAGTGACCCAATTTATGACTTAGATGGAAAGTAAGTAGGCTAATACATTTAGTTATTTTCTTCGCTTGGTCCTCACATCAAAAAAGTTTGTGCACCACTGGTTAAAATGAAATCATTAAAGTTGTTTAACATCTAATATTAAACCTCACAATATGTCATAGATGCCGAATTTTTTCTAACGAATACATCGAGTTTCTAATAGGCGTAGGCCTAACTTCAAAAATAGCCTTATTAATCAGTGAAAGCTTTGCTATTTTTATTAAATACTTCCAGGGGTTCATCTCGTATACAAATTTTTGTTTTCTTCAGAACACAAAATCTAAAAAGAAAAACAACAGAACTTGATTATATTCATTGCGCATCTCTTACAAGGCTGTCATTTAATCGAAGGCATTTGAGGAGGTCTCTAGTTTATTTTTGGGATTTCATTTTGTGGATGTCATTAATTAATCTCGTTTTTAAGCCCATGATCTAGTTTCATAAATATTTTATCCAAATTTGGAGGCAAATTTGACGTTTTATTTTGAATCTCTTATCACGCGAGTCCCTCCACGATCTACTTTATAACTTGATGATATTTCGCCTTTATTTCCGCCTTGTATTATGCAAATGATGCAGAAATGAGTCGTAGTTTTGCTGTTCGTTTGGATTGTTGTTTTTATGAATTCAATTTCGGGCTTAGTCTTAAAATATCCTAAAAGTTCATCCTTGGCGGTCCCCCGCAGAGAAAGATTTTTGGCTGTAACAATCAAATTACTCGCCAACCAATGTAAATGGTTCATCCATTGTTTAGTAGAAAAAGAAGCATGGTTAGATGAACCATTTGCATAGGTTGGTTTGCAAATATATAACCATGCATTTTTCTCTGCCTTCGAGTATCGTCTTTAAATTATTTGTGAAAACTAATGCAGTTAGTGACACCCTTCATTACCACGCGCGGATAGGAGGAGGTCTGTCTGGTGGTGCTAATAACTGTTTTTACTCCCTCAGTTGAGCGAGTCCTCGGAGACGAAATTGGTTCTTCTCAACGTAAACTTGTCTGCTTCGGGAGAGTACAAATGCACAGTTATAACGGAAACCCCTAAGTTTGATTCGGACACGAAGGAAGCCAACATGACTGTCATGGGTGAGTCCGTGTTTTCATACCGTTACACATCACCCAACACCCATTTATAGTTGTTTGGAGGAAGGTAGTGCCGTGTTCGAATTCCAAATACCAGAGTAGCTTAACTGTTTTAAAATAAATGTATTCTTGAGCCATCATCAGGAATAAGGTATACCACTCCAATCGTTCTCGGAAGTTTAACGTTACTTTTTATTAATATTTATATGGTGTCAGTATTTATAGATAGTTGTAGATAGCCATTGTTCTCCTAAAGTTATTAACAGTGTGTTCATCAGGGTTCTGTCCTGTCATCCACTCTTTTTCCTTTTATTTATTAATGATCTATTAAGTCGCACTTCCTGTCCTATTCACTCCTATGCCACTTCATTCTCCATTCGCTTCGCAAAGCGTCCCTCTCAACAATTACTCCATGCTTCGCGCAGGACGGCTGTGGTACATCTGACCTGATCTTTCTGCCATCTCTGATTGGGGCAGAGAAAACTTTGTGGCTTTCAGTGCCTCAAAAACTCGTTTCCTCCATCTGTCTACTCGTCCACACGACTATCCCCTTACGGTCCACACGACTATCCCCTTACCCTCAACAATACACGACTCAATTCTCGCTCTTCTTTTAACATTCTTGGCGTTTACTCGTGATCTTTTCTGGAAAGATCACGTATACTCTTTCTAAAACAGCTTCTGAGAGGTTAGGTGTGCCGTACCCCTCCGCAGTTTTCATCCCCACTCAGTTGGTGTCTCTGTACAGGGGTCTTGTTCGCCCCTGTATGAAGTATGCTACTCGTGTGTGGGATGGTTCAACCCACACAGCCCTACATTTCCCCGCCTCTCACTGACTGTCTTCTATTCCTCTCTTTTCGCCACAATGTTGCCTCATTCTCTCTCTAACCCTTTAACGACGGATGGTACTTTAAGGTCCACCAGAAATAATAATAATATAAATTGTACTACAATGCCTCGTTTCTATAAATGTTTCTACGTGTTTATATATAGATGTCATTTAGTTGTCGGGAAAGGAACCCAAAATGTGTGTCATTTCAGTGACTAGTTACTAAAATATTTAGTTTTCAATAACAATAAAAACCTATACGTTCTGGTAACAAGAGTGGCCGCATATGCTGCGGACTCGTCCGTAAAGGGTTAAGGAGAGCACGCAGCATCAACTTTCTACACATTCTCATTCCTCTTTTCTCCAACTCTGTAACGCGAGGGTTAATCGGTATTTCAATCTTTCATCTATTCAACCGGTCAACTCTGGAACAATCTCCCTCAATCTATCTTTCCCACTGTCTATGACCTCAGGTCTTTCAAACGCGGGTGTGTTCAGGCATCTCCAAAACCCTGGACTTTGATTTTGGTTCTTCTTCCGAAGGGGTCGGGGGAAGAGGGGCAGTTTTGTTTGCCCTTGGGTCCCCTCGTTCTTGCATAAAAAAAATTACAATATGTTTAAATTAAAGTAGCTCTCGGCATATCGTAAAATTTATGTATAATTTCCATTACATGGTACCTTATCTCAACAGCGATGTGGCATAGTGTACCTGGGCTAATTCATCGTGCCGAGTTCAGCTTTTTTGTTTATTAATCACCAGTATTTATCACCAGTATTTATCACCAGTATTTATCACCATTGGCATCTATAAAATTTTGCCATGAGAAATGTTTGTGAAAGTAGCCGCTTACTTTACAGAGGTCATAAAATAGCATTATTAGAATATATACCAATGATGATGATGATACGGATATCAGAAACTTAAAAGTAATAATATAGCGTGGTACGAGAAAGGCTATAGCGGTTCAAACTTTGTCTCCCTAAATGTTTTACTAATCGCGGAAGTATAAAAGTTTGATTCGCGCGATCTTTAGTTTTGCGGTGACGTCAGAAGTTAGTTTTTATTTCATTTAAGTGAATATTATGCCACGAAATTTTCATCTATCCTCGCGTCTGTCAGAACATTAACGCTACTCGCATTTGTGAATCGAGGTCTGCATTTTCCGGTAGTACCTGACTCGTTAGGGTACCATTGCGAAAGTGAGTCATTGGCCTCGAAGGTATCATTGGGCGTGCTTAGCAATTTTAATCACAGACGGTTGGGGGAAGGGGGCAGGGAAAGCTTAAAATAGATAGTCGTTTAAAGAAACATAAATAAATTGAAGTAAGTGGACGAAGAACGCTTAAATCCATGCAAAAAAAAAAAAAAGTTCAGATTTGTCCCAGCGAAAATTTTCTCATCCTTTGTAACGAAATAAATGAATGAATAGCATTATAAACCTTTTTCACGCCGCCTTTAAGATATAAATTAGAAAAATGTAGTGAAAACCAGTTTTAGTAGAAATAAATGATGGATGGTTCTGATGTTTAGTCGCGCTCCTCGGTCATTTCAGTCACATTTTCCGAAATTGTTTTTATTATATTTAATGAATTTGGTTTAAGAAGATGTTTACAGTTTCGTTATTTTTGGTTTATTAAGAATGAAGAGAAATTGCAACATCTTTATTAAATCATTTAGCACGTTTTAAGAAGGGCTGACTCGGGTACATTCTTCACTTTGGTCAAACGGCTCGCAACGTCCTTTTCTCAGATACTAGTTACCAACGCGTGATAATAGCCGCGGAAGATTCGTTAAGGAACTGACTACAAATGTATTTCTTATAAATTTAAAAATAGCGAAGTCATCAAAATTAGTTTGTCATCTCGGCCATTATCAACCAAAAACGTCGATTCTCATTCCATTCTATCTCCATTTTTGGAAATTGTTGGTGACCATATACGGCAGAACTGCAGTCCCTTCCCGAATGAAGAGATGACAGTAAGGACGAAAAACTAACGCCTAGTTAGTGGACGAAGAACGCTTAATAAATTCGTGGCAAAAAAAAAAAAAAGCCGAGCGAAAAAAAAAAAAGTTCACCACTCTTGACGAAAAAAGATTTAGACCTTACGAAGTGTATTTTGAGAAGTTCAAACAACGCCATCTTCGAATTCGTTTTCGTGCGTTATTTCTAAAATATATAATGAATTGTGCGCATTATAGGTGCATTCGTAAGAAAAGCAATAAATACGATATGCAGTCAATAAATTCGCAGAACCACCATTATTGCGTTTTTAATGAAACAATTCCGCGAATTTAGTGATTGGACTTCGTACGTCATGATTAAGCGTTAAGGCCCAACTTTTTTCAGGATTATTTAAATGAAAAGGTTTATTGGCAGACTGTATAGTCCATATGACAAACATTAATAAAACAATGACAGTTCGCATACTAAAGATAGAAATATATACATTTAGTGATTGGACTTCGTACGTCATGATTAAGCGTTAAGGCCAACTTTTTTCAGGATTATTTAAATGAAAAGGTGTTATTGGCAGACTATATAGTCATATGACAAACATTAATAAAACAATGACAGTTCACATACTAAAGATAGAAATATATACATTTAGTGATTGGACTTCGTACGTCATGATTAAGCGTTAAGGCCCAACTTTTTTCAGGATTATTTAAATGAAAAGGTTTATTGGCAGACTATATAGTCCATATGACAAACATTAATAAAACAATGACAGTTCGCATACTAAAGATAGAAATATATACATTTAGTGATTGGACTTCGTACGTCATGATTAAGCGTTAAGGCCCAACTTTTTTCAGGATTATTTAAATGAAAAGGTTTATTGGCAGACTATATAGTCCATATGACAAACATTAATAAAACAATGACAGTTCGCATACTAAAGATAGAAATATATACATTTAGTGATTGGACTTCGTACGTCATGATTAAGCGTTAAGGCCCAACTTTTTTCAGGATTATTTAAATGAAAAGGTTTATTGGCAGACTATATAGTCCATATGACAAACATTAATAAAACAATGACAGTTCGCATACTAAAGATAGAAATATATACATTTAGTGATTGGACTTCGTACGTCATGATTAAGCGTTAAGGCCCAACTTTTTTCAGGATTATTTAAATGAAAAGGTTTATTGGCAGACTATATAGTCCATATGACAAACATTAATAAAACAATGACAGTTCACATACTAAGGATAGAAATATATACATTTAATTAGAAATAATACAGTAATGTCGAAGTTAAGTGGTGCTACAGACAGACGTTTTCGTACCATGAATTCCATAGTTTAGACTTTAGAAGACAAACGGCAGGACTCATGGACAGCTTGGATAATGGGGTTGGTTGATTTTTTAATTCTTTGCATTAGACTGTATTGAGCACGTCTTGTTACCTCCGGGAAGCTCGGAACATTTTGGTAGAAAACATTTGCGAAGCTGAGCATCGGTGGGGGGATTTACGTACGAGTTTAAAAGACCCGTTGTACAGCAAATTTAGGGTTCTGCCAGAACCTTTTTTATAATTCACCTAGAGTTGCTATCCGTATATATTACTGCAGAAATTACGAAAGTGTCTTTAATTTCACTTGTACAGAACCGAAAGTTCCTTGTAGTCATATTCGCTTTAGCATAAAGGCTTCGAGATTTTCTTATATCCGAGTCATCACTGAAGGAGCTGGTGATAGTTGTTTGACCCAAATACTTAAACTTTTGTACTTCCTCAGTTACGTCACCTCTCATTTTGAACCTAATATTAGCTGGCTGATTACAGCTTTTAGGATGAAACTGCGTAACCTTAGTTTTGGTAACATTAAAAAGATCATGTTTCTGCGAATACACTTCGTAGACTTTTAGTAGCCGAGCCAGACCTTTAACAGGGGGACTTATTAACACCATATCATCGGCATAAACCAAGTTATTTATCCTTGTGTTATTTATACAACGCCCCACTTTTGCCTCATTAAGTGAAGCAATTAATCCGTCAATATACACATTAAACAGCATAGGAGAGAGCAAGGAGCCTTCTCACCCCGCAAAAGGAGCCAAAACATTCAGATAGTACATTGTCCACCTAATGGTAAAAGTAGTGGGAATCCATAATTTCAATGAACTTATGTACATGGGAACCTTCCTGTCTACTAGTTTTTTAAATGAAATATTGTGGTTCACTCTATCATATGCCTTACTTATATCTGGGAAACAGCTATAAATAGTTGAATTACTGTCAGTGTATTTAGATATTATTTCTTTAAGTACATAGATACACAGGTCAGTTGAGTGAGACATTTTAAAACCAAACTGATTAGGAGATGTCCATAGGTAATCATTTAATCGGAGTAACAAGAGTTTTCTAGTAGTTTCAAGAAGCAGGAAGCGACAGCAATAGGCCTGTAATTATTGCTGGACAGAATGTCTCCATGCTCTGAACTCTGCAGGGATATAGCTATGAGCATGCATTGCTGATAAGAGCACTGATATATGCAGACATACCACGTCATTGGCATATTTTAAGTGCTCATTCGATAGGTCATCTACCCCTGACGCAGAAATATTTATAACTGAAGACAGATACTAAAATTTTTGGTAGTTCTTTCGTTATATAAACATGAAGCGAATTATCAGTAGTATAGGTCGGGTTTCTTAAAGTTTACGAAGGATAGTGAAATTTCAACTTGATGAACTGTAAGTAGACTGATAGACAATGTAACTGCCGAAACTTTAAGATGATTTGATTAACGAGAGTTGTGTTAATTTTCACTTTTAAAGCTTCCAGTTAAAGCGATGTTATAATAGAAAAAAGTATTGTGTAGTTAATGTTGAAGTGTGTTTCAGTTTATGAATTAAATTTAAGACTTATTGCTTAAGATTTTCGTCTCGTTGCAATATATCGACACTGTTCAAACGGTTTGGCCAAGCATCAAATGATGTGTTTCATATGCTCGCATGGTTAGGATAATGAGGAAGATTCAATATATTGGAGAGAATAGTGTCATCTGGAAAGGTTTAACCTTTTGATTGGTTAATTGACAACATCGTACCGAGTCTCACGCCACTCGGGCCTTCTGAATTGGTGGCGGGAAAACACACAGATACAGAATTACATCTACCATGAACCCTAGCAAGACCGTGCGAATACAGGCATACTACTTCAAAGGTGAAGATGATCCAAGAGGAGTAAGAACTCGGACCTTCGCGTAATTGTCATTGTTTAAGAAGTTAAGAGCAACATTAACCTAATGTTCTTGTTTGAAATTTATAAATCGCAAAGAAAGGAATTACCATTCGTCAGTGACATTTCAGTTGGATATAAAGTAATGAATACCAATAGGACAACGTTTTACTGGTTAGGGAAGAACGTTCCTTAACCTAAACTTTTGCAGGAAACGTTCTATAGGAAAGGAAAGTGCATTCACTGCTGCACTATAGTTCCTCCATTTTTAGTGGTGGATGTGTCAATGATTTGACTTTCCAAAAATGATTTATTTTTAGAGGTTCGAGACGTATATAATATGTAAACTTTTTTCAGTCATCCCAACTGGAAAGCCCGTAATTGAACCTCCGCCCGACTATGGTCTTCGGATTGGGTCAGACGTGGACTTAAATTGCACCGGTCCCCCTTCGATCCCTGTCGCCACGCTCGAGTGGGAAGTGAACGGAGATAAGGTAAGTGAGGTTGCTTCGCTAAAATGCTTTAAACAGATATCGGTTCTTTGGAGATACGAATGAGTCATTGAGCCGAGATGCGTCATTTTTATTTCGTGGCCTCTTCGACGAAGGCTGCGTGTCTCACATTCGGTCCTTTTCCCAAAAGACGACGCTGAACACGTACCCTTTGAGATTGAGGTTCGTGCATTACTCTTGGTGGCAGCTGGTAAGATGCTCTTACGTAGTTTAGCAAGTAGCTTGTTAAATTAAGACATTTTCGAAACTGTTTTTACTCTGAAATTGTAAGCGAAATTCCGTCTACCACGTTTAACATCATTTAATTTAGCCTTTCAAGCACGGATTATTTGAGGATTTTCTTTTAGGTGCTGGAGAAATACCTGACGAGATACCCGTCGGAGGAAAAGAATGATCTTTTCGTTGCCACATTGGGTCTTCACTTCACCTTGGAGAAAAAACACTTAGTCGATTCGGAACTCAAATTGAAGGTACGCTCTCAAAGCGTCCTCCTAACATCAGTCGCTTTGATCAGTTTTAAGATCATTTTGTGAACGCGTCTTAGTTGGTCATGAAGAGAGACTCGGTGGCACTCTTAACAATAACACTTGATTGGATTCCATCTAAAGGTGATCGTTTAACATGGTGTGGTGGATGGGTATCCTTTATGGCACAAGAGGAAGAATCTCGGGTTTGACTGCACTTTGAGATGGCAAAAATAGGGTATTTTATGGAATGTTTATCTACCTCTTGGGTACCCAGTAGCTCAGTGGTTACGGTGCTGACTCGTGGGTTGAGTTGAATTGGCCGTTTACCCTGTTCATGTCCAAGCTAAAGGTGGCCCTTGGGGTACACACCCCGACATCGTTGGGAAATGAGGTTCCTGACTGTTACCTTTTAGCATTTTTATTTACCTCTTTCGGATACTAATTATAGCCCCCTTTTCTTCCCCCCCCTCTGTTACTGGTGGGGCGCGCAGTGCACTGCCAAGATTGCTACTCTCTACGACGAGTCTGAGGAACACAACCACCAGAGCCTTCCCACAGACGAGGCTGCGACAGCGGTTCCAAGTACCGTCACTTCTAATGGTAAGTAGAGAGACTAATTTAAATTAAATAGGGCTTCATCGTAGCCACGCGCCAACACCGCTTCCGTTCGATCAGGAAAGTTCAGCGCCGGTGGATCTCTTCAGTAGTTAGATGGGGGACCATTCTCTATGACAAGATGATATAGAAATCCGTGGCTGGGATTCCACGTAGCTATAGGCCTCCGTCAGGTGACCTTTGCCGTTACGAAGGAGGTTAAACAACTAAAATTATCACTATTTGAATAGAATTATCATTATTTGATTATTATTGAATGTTGCCTTGGCAACGAAATTCTTTGACGAAACAACACAATTTTCGTGCCGAAGTTCCGCTGAATCTCGACATGTTGAACGAAGATATTAAAAGAAATTGAATTTAAATGAATACCTTTCTACTGCAGGCGCTGGAGATGGTGCACACCTCTTCTGGAGCGGTCAGTGGATCGTTGTGATGGTGCTTTACTTCAGCCGATAGAACTCGCTTTTTCTCTAAGGCGAAAACTATAAAAATCAATTTGTGTCACGTGTCATCTTTGCGTGTACAGTACAGATTTACAGTCAGTTTGAGACGCCTTTCTCATATATATATATATATATATATATATATATATATATATAAATTAGTTTCTTATTTAAAATATTACGTTTGATGTGTAAGTATTGAGAACACATTTAAGTGTGTTCTATAATACTTATATGTGAAATAAAGTTTGTGATAACCGCTTGTAATAGCGGTCAAACAATAATCCACCTTCTTTGACAGTTTCTTCCCCTTTTCAAAATAATGGCCTCTCCCGCCGTTCGACCATTAACTTCAATATGAATTTACCTTGCTATCGATCTTAATTAAGTTAAATTAACGGAAAAAAAGACAAAGAACTAGTCTCAATTAACTAATGTTCCATTATTGTATGTTAAACGTTAAATGAAACATTAAGGAACACTGTACGTTCAATGGATGTATATTTTGTATTTGAATATACGATATGAAGCCATCGCCAAATATTTTTAGCATTTTCTAACATTTTTAATTAAAGGTTAGCGAAAGGTGTACCTTTTTTAATATTTCTCGAAATTTATTTTGTATTACAAAGTTCTTTCTTGTCAAATCACCATTTTAGTTTTTTTTTTTTTTTTTTTTTTTTTATGGTTGAATTAACTAATTAATTTTAATTTTACTAATAATGCTTCACAATTTTTGTCTAATTACAATTCGTAAAAATTCCACTTATATATAATGTCTGTCTTAGGTTGTAAGCCATTCCTGTAAATTTTGGGGCAGATGCGATATATATATATATATATATATATATATATATATTATATATATATATATATAAAATCGTTATTATATTGACATTCCACTTAGAAATATTTCAGTGATCCGTTTAATTCATTTTTGTGATATCTATACACAAAAATTCCTAAAAATGATGAGAGATATATATAAATATATATATAAATCGTACTTCGTAATTCTACTGTATTGAAATGTATTTAAGCCTAAATACGGACTTATTTTTGTAAATATTAATACAATTATTCTTTAATTGGTGTATTTTAAATAGAATTTTTAATTTTTCAGTGAAAGAAAATTTTTATTTTTTTTTTATTTTCTTGCTAAATACTCTTGTCGAGGTGTCTAACATCTGACTTATTATTATTATTACTACCATCATTATTATTAATAATAATATTGTAATACGTGTCTTTTGCATTCATGCCTTAGCTGTTTATTGGAAGACTGACTTTAACGAAATAGATTTTAATCAGTATATTTCGATCCTTTCTTCAGCGAAGCTTCTCAACGTAAATATCATTTGGATATTACGAAATTTGAAGTAGGATTATTTTTTTTTTGTGTAAATTCTTGTACTAGAGTACAGAGTGCTAAACGCTGTGTAAATAGTAATTTTGTAATGTGTAAATGTACTAAATATTATTATTATTATTATTATTGTAGTATTTGTGTTACTAGAAATGTGAATTTGGGAAGTACAGCTTCCTTTCATTGTATTTATTTTAAATTTAGTTTCGTAGTTTTCAAAGTTTTGTGATTTTGGGAAAGAAGCATTTTCAAGTTTGAGTATTCATTGTCGGCATTGTTTGACCGAAAACCGGTTTTCTTTGTTACAAATGCTTTTTTTTCTTTTTGTCAAAACTTTGTCATGAAATGGAGAACCAAAGATTTATTTTTTAATTCAATTTCCTTTTGTTAAAGAAATTTTCTTTGTCTCATTCTTTGTATCTCTTCCTAGTCACTGAATAAATTCAGGAAAATCCTCAACTCTCTCTTCTCCTTTATTATATTTTCATGTACAGTAGAATACGCTGATAACGCGCCGTTGGTTAATGTGGTCCCGAATAACGGAATTTTTTTTTTGAAAGTTTATTACGCGGCCAAGACATGAATAACGCGGTATTTTATTTTTTTTAAGCAAAACGAGCAAAATTGAAGCTAAGTGCTCAGCAACCTCGAGCCAAGACTGAGTGACGTGTAGTGTGATGTGAATGAAAAGTTATATTTTATATTCATGTCTATTTTGCATTTAATTAAATTTTATTTACTAGTCGAACATCCTCTGCATTGATTGTTTGTATCAGTGAATTCGTTAATCATGTTGGCAACATTGCACGTAGATTTGGCTACCATCTACCGTAAATTGGTTAACGAGTCAGTTGAACATGAGGGCTCGACTGGAACAGTGTCTTCTCATTTCTGCAACGATATTTCGAGTCTGTCAGTGGTCAAGAATTTCTCGAGCGCATTGTCACAGGAGACGAGACGTGGGTTCATCACCGTACTCCGGAAACAAAACGTGCCAACATGGAATGGAAACACCCTGGGCCCCGCGACCAAAGAAGTTCAAGATTGTGAGGTCGCTGGCAGTGTGATGGTTAGCGTGTTTTGGGACCACAAAGGCGTTTTGCTCACAGACTTCATGCAAAAAGGCCCAACAATCTTGTTCAACACTGGAACGTTTACGAGCGGCCATTAAACATAAACGTCCTGGACTGCTCCGTAGGGCAGGGCACTGTTCCAGTCGAGCCGCCATGTTCAACTGACTCGTATAACCAGTGTACGGTAGATGGCAGCTGAATCGACGTGCAGCAGAGCATTTTTTAAGCTTTTCCCACGGGGTGACAGGCAGATCGAGAAGTGGGGGGGGGATTAAGGCAGGGGTGTGCTGCCAATTTCTTAACAACCGGTTCTGATACAGATAGGGGTGTAAATCGGCGAGTCATTAACGCATTTTAGCTTTTTCAAACAGCAGTTTGTAACATTTTGGTAGAAATTACTTATTATTTATACTCACTAATAACATAATTATCTAAAAATAAACTAATTTTTCATCAAAAAATAAATAAATATTGAAAAGACCACTGCTTGTGATACTACCTATATTTTTCTATAAACTCCTTAAAAAAAAGAAAAAAAAAATTGATATAAATAAATTTCTACTGACTTAAATATTTGTTAAAAACAAACAAAAACGGTTCGGTGATCCAATCAAAATTTAACTGGATCGGGCGAACCAGACCGAACTGGTCTCAGCACCCCTGGATTAAGGATACTATGGATCCGGACGTTCCCTTATCAGGCCACCATCCCCGTGTGGTCTGAAATAACACTAGCATTATCTATATATAAATATTCAATGTAAATTTCATATTTACATTTAGGATAAACAGTTCTAATTGTGGCATCTGACCACCCCTCATACTCTAATATTTTAGTTAGAAGTCGTGTAACTTTGGGGTTTTCGGAACCTAACCTATTTTTTTCCAAAAGATATTTAACAATAGATAACGCGGACCGCGGTATCCTTGGGGTATCGAAACGTAACACCGCATTATCAGCGTATTCTGTTGTGCAGTAAACTCCCGCACTTTCGCGATGAACATGTATAGAACCATTTCACAGCATTTGAGAACATTCCGTGCTTATTCGTGAGCAGCTCAACCTAAGAGTATTGAGAAACAACCTGAGATGTCCTACGTCAAATCGCGAAGCAGAAGCTGCGTTAAAATGTAAACTTGCTGGGCCTTTTGCCGATTGCTCTACAAACGTGTAAAGCATTGTTCATAAGCACTAATTAAAAATGTATTGAATCGTTAACTTTGGCTTGGTTTACGTTATCTCGTTAAATCTCGTTTCCTTTTTTGTTATACAAATATTGGTTTAGTAAAGCTGGGCACTTGCGGTTTTTTTTTGCGGTACTACCGCACTACCAAACCGGTACCGCATAACGCAGTACCGCAAAGGATCGCTGAAAGTACAGCCTGTACTTTCAGCGATCCTTTGCGGTACTGCGTTATGCGGTACCGGTTTGGTAGTGCGGTAGTACCGCAGTACCGCAAAAAAAACCGCAAGTGCCCAGCTTTGTGGTTTAGTAAAGGTTATGGCGTGGCCAGTGTCGTAACACCTCTTCCCGTCGATCAGTGAAGTTAAGCGACAATGGGTCCGCGTCCAGATTATGTAGGTCCCCACTGTTACGTGACCTTACATGTTGCCAAGTTAAAACGACTCCATTACATTACATTATTTGTTTAGTGACTGATTATTTATTATTATTAATATTAACTGTTCTTAATGTTTTAATAACGGTGAAATGTCTCTCACACGATATTCATCAGCAATGGCCAATACACCCCAACTGTGGCCACCTTGTCGTGGTGGGCGGGCTCCCGCGTTGACCTAGTGGGCTACGTCGGCGGGGGCTTAGCCCCCGGAAGGGTCATCCATGCCGGACAGGCTACTGGGGAGACCGGGCTAAGTGCCACTAAAGTCTTTGGCTCCCAGTACGGGTCTCCAGTGCTGTCCTCCGGAGGTGACGCCCTTAGGGCGTCACTGTGTTGGATGGTTGGGTGTCCGGGCCGGTGGGATTGGGGGACTGGGGTCTTTGCGCCGTTTGGGGGCAAACTTTCGCATCACGGGGCCCCGTTTTTAAATCGACGGTGTCCCCCTGGGGACGAGGTACCCCGCCCCCGGCGGCTTGCGCTCGGCCTCCCTTTCTCACCGGTAGGCAGTTTCTCGCGGTCCCTGGGTCCGTTTTTTTTCAATCTAATAACGTACGGGTACTTCGACTTCTTGCCCTAGAACTCGGGTGGTGGGCGAACAGGCTCCCCGAGTTCTCTACCACTGGAAGACCACGTCATGAGGGGGTCGCCCCCTCCTCTCTGACTACGGAACACTCGCATTCTCCTCCCTCGTCACCGACCGCAACCTGTACTTCGACCATGCCTTTGGACACATCCTCTAGAGCAGGGGTCCCACCCCAGCTCCCCTCAGCCAGCTACGGGCAAGACAACAGGGTCCACGAAAGTCTCGCGCCAAAAACCAGGCCTCTCGCTCTCTCCGTATGCCCCACTCACCCGTCATCAGGGCCGGATTAACCATTAAGCAAAATAAGCCCGTGCTTAGGGCATCAAGGGAAGGGGGGCACCACAGAAATTTTCCATTGTCGGATTTACCATGGATTTATTATACTTTATAATCGCGGCTTATAGCCTATAAGCTGTTGAAACTGAATTATATATATTCATATATAGTATTTATTTTTTTCATTGTTTGAATTTGTAGTGAACAACAACCCTTTTGAGAGAATAAATATATTTCGTTGTAATCACACACTTTACGCTTTGCGTTATTATTTTGTTTATATCAAATCTTTGAGCGCCATATTAAAAATACATATAGATTAAATATTTTCGTGTGCTATAGTAAATGTAAAAACAAGATTCAGTCATGCTGAACTTTATAAAATAATTGTAGAAGACAATATTGAGTGTGCCTTCCCAAATGTAGGAATTGCCTTTCGTATATTTTTAACATTAATGGTCACAAATTGCTCAGCTGAGCGTTCATTTTCTCAGTTGAAGTATATTAAAAATACCAACAGAACAACTATGCAACAAGGCAGGCTGGATGCCTTATCTCTACTAAGTATAGAAGCAGATGTGTTACGTAAGATTAGTTTTGAGGATCTGATCAAAGACTTTGCAATTAAAAAAAGTAGGAGAAAACTTTTCAAATATAAATGAAGTGGAAGTATACAAAAATAAACATTATTTTCCATCTTACTGTAAGTTTTGTTTCATTTCAAAAAATAAAATTTTATTTTATGGTTTATTTTTGTTTATATTTTGAATTACATATATATGGGGCACCAAAATCTTTTAAGTGCTTAGGGCCTCTAAAGGTCTTAATCCGGCCCTGCCCGTCATCGACCCGCCTCTCCACGGAGAGAGCCCCGTGACGGACGGGGAAGTCGGCGCCCACGTCCGTCCTATCGACCACTAGATGTCCCAGTCCACTTCAAACTAACATCTTCCCTATCCCTACCCAGTATTCACAAATTTTTAGTTATTCTGGGTCCCTACTGTCCAACTCTGAAAGGACATTTCAGGCGATCCGCGCACGCAGCAACTCTAGCCGCTATGACGTCCGACCACAGAAGGACGGTTCTCTCTTTATAAAGTCGGGAACAGCGGCAGAACGAATGCCCGACTCTCCCTCACAGAAGTCCTCGGATGCTCGGTGACCGTTTCCCCTCACCCTCCCCTGAACCAGAGTCGGGGCACTATTTTCGCTACTCGTTTGGGCGCATCAGTTCGGTATGCCGATAGCCACAACAACTGTGCGTATATTGCGGGAACATAGCGTGAGACAGGGTGCGGAGTCGGGTGAGGCCGGGGATCTCGTATGCTGCAGCCCTCGGCTCAGTTCCCTCGACTCGCCGTCCGGATTCGTCACTCAAACCCCCATTGACTACTAATCCCCCTTCCCGATCGGGCCCCACGTCGGACCCGGCAGCCGCCTGTCCCCCTACCATGCCTACCCACCATGAATCTCCAAAGCTACACACTTCCCAGACCTATGGAATTGGGACTCTCGGTTCTCGTCTCCCAGGAACCCCGCTTTCACCGCACTCCGAGAACACACCCAAACCTAGGGCTCGGGGTAAATCAACGAGGCGGAGACGCCGGAGTGAGTCTCCAGATTCACCGACCATCCAACAAGCCTCCCTCTCTTCTTCGAAATCTAAAATCTAAAAGAACTCGAGCACCTACACCCTTAACCTCGCCTACGATGACCCTCTTACCCTCGCACTCACCCCTGCAGAAGTTGATAGTTGTTGCTGACGTGCACAAGCCACCACCTAGGGCGAAACACGCGGCAGATCACCCCCACATCCGAGGATCCAGTGGACGCGGCACTGGCACGCCTATATGGTGTGACCAGAGTACCCTCGGCCACACCCTCGAGCCTCATGGATCTACCCTTACCCCCTGGTGCCATCTTCTCCACCCCAACACGGGAGCACCCTGGTTCATCCCCTTGTACCCCAACTGACCCGGCCCCTCTCGTACCTCTGGCTCTTCCCTCATCGGCCACCCAGACTTTGTCCTCTCCCCCACCCGCCCATTTTACTGGTACCCCCTGTCGTCACCCCGGGTGTCCCGGGAAACCACAGACAAACAGGGAGGTGCCAATTTGGACAACGGAACCCTCCCCCGTTGCATGACCACTGAACCCTGCCTAGAGACTCCTCACCATCTGAGCCCGCGACGGTCCCTGGGCTGCCGCGATCCACGTCTCCGGTCCCGTTCGGTCGACTCGGCCCCACAGTCCCCGAAGGGGTTAGCAGGTCAGCCGATTCCCTCCTTGGTGAACGGCAGGTGACCCGACAGGCCCCCGACTTACCCCCTGTCATCATGGACCTAGATCTCCATCCACAGTCTAACTCCCTAGCACCTTCACCCTCTCCACTTCTCCCTCGTCCAACAATGAACCCTCCAAAAGCGACGCTCCTACAGTGGAACTGTAGGGGAATCTTCGCAAATTACGAAGGCCTAAATTCACTGATTGCCTCTGCTCGTCCGGTATGTCTGTCTCCAGGAGCTAATCATCGGGACCAGACCGATGCCCTGCCCTACCGGATATTCTAGCACTACATCTCCGTCTCCTACCTGCACACGAAGGGGGACTGCCATCCTCGTCCACCGTACAGTCCCCTTTCACAACCTCCCTATTAGATCCCCGTTACAGGTGGTTGCTGCCAGGATTTTCCTGGACAAGCAATACATAGTCTGCTCGATCTACCTCCCCCATCACTCCCAAGTTTCCCGCGATGACCTGGTTGAGGTTGTTCAACAACTCCCCAGACCCTTCCTACTCTTGGGCGATTTCAATAGTCACCACCCCTTGTGGGGTGATACGACCTCCACTTTTGTGGCTCCGACCCTGAATTACTCCCATGGCTGAAACTCTCCTTCAAGTGCCTCAACGAC
>JAJOZX010020724.1:0-27469 GCA_023014485.1 Bathynomus jamesi
CTGAACAGTTTCCATCGGCTTCAAACTTATCTCTAATTCGAGTGATGGTAAGTCGCGTTGGTGGAATCTGTTGAAACTCCCTCCTAAACTGTCTTTGCACTTCAACTGCGTTTTCACTCCAGTAGCATTTTAGAATGAATTTCCTTTGTTCAAAGCTTAGTCTGACTGCCATTATTAATTCTAATGGGTTTAACTTGGAAAGAAAGAAACATCAATTGAGCATCAGCTGTTAAAGTGTGTATACATTTTTTTGGGACCCTGTATATATATTATATATATATATTAACTATATATATATATATATATATTACCTTGTAACTTCGTGCAGACTTTAAGGCACACTCGGCTCATCCGGGGCCGTCCTAAACCAGGCGTCTAGTCTCTTTTCGAGAATTCAACTTTGACACCAGCAATATCCTAATCTCCTTCCGAAGCTGGTTGAATAGTCTGGCTTCTGACAACCAAGCTATTTTCCTTTACAGTTGGGTGTCCGTTGTTTAGTTTGGGAACGTCAGTACTGAACAGTATGTATTGAGGTTTTGGTACGAATCAGTGTTTCAGCACGAAAAATCATTACTTTCTTGTTATTCTTTTAAAGGTTGTCAGTACCTGTCCCATAACTCTTTTGCTTTGTTTATCGCTATTTGAGTTTGTGTTTCAAATTTTGCATTATCTGTCATTATAACGGCTAAAATTATTGCTTTTTGCTCCTCTGAATTTTCTGGTTATCTGGGGCATAATATGCCGTCTGTTTTTAGTTCTTCATGTCTCCATTGTCTCCCATATCTCAAGCACTAAAATTTCTCGGTATTAAATTTCATGTTGTTTTCTTCTGACCATCTGTATCTTCTGTTTTGTCCCTCTGTAGGGCCTCCACCTGTTTCTGCATTATCATTTTGCCTGCTGATTTTTGTATCGTCCGCAAAGGATGTTACTATACTGTTACTGTTGTTTACTCATTGTCTATGTCTGTGAGCATGATAATAAAGGAGTGGGGCTGATACTGTTCCTTGTGGTAATGAGTTGTGTACTTCCGATTCTGAAATGATAGAGCATGGATTTTACGACTTGCTTACGTTCTCTGAGAAAGTTGTTGGCCCATTCTCCCACTTTACCTGTTATTCCCATATGTTTCATTTTATGTGCTATTATACCATGATCACAACTTGTCGAACGCTTTAGCAAAATACTTGTATATGACATCGTAGTTTTCATTGTTTTCAAGTGCGTCTATGATTTTTAAAGCGCTTCATTAGTTGTGATAGTAACGACCTTCCTGATCGGAATCCGTGCTGGTTCTCATTGAATCTTTCCTGTGTCTCCATAAAGTCATAAATGTTCTCTCTAACTATTCTTTCAAATATTTTGGTGAGATGGGACGTCAGTGACATTAGTCATAGTTCTTTGCGTGAACCTATCCCCTCCTTTATTTATAGGGACAATGCTCTTTCCAGGATGTTTGGTATTTCCCCTCTGTCCAGGGATTTTCTCCATATCCAATAAAGGGTGTAGCTATTTCGTTCTTACAGTTTTTAATCAATAAGGCGTTCCTTTGTCCGGACCTGCAGCTGAATGTGAGTTCATTTGTCCTACAGCTCGCGCTATATTTTCTGAGGCAAAATAAAAATCAGCTATATACTTTTTCTTGTAATTTCTCTTCAAGAATGTATCCCTGTCAGGTATCACTTTGTCGCTTTTTAGTGGTATTAAATCTGATTCGTACTGATATCTCAATATTTCAGACATTTCTTTTAAATCGTAGGTTAGTTCATTATTTCGTTTCATTAAGGGATCACTTGTGGCGCACGTTCTTGTTTCTTTTTTCGCATAGCTACAGAAGTATTTTGGGTTTCCCTTTACTGTATTACTTGTACCACAACTTTCTCTTCCCTCTCTCTATGGCCTTTAAGTAGAGCTTGTATTTCCCTATCCATATCTCCAGCTTTTCTTGTGTTATTTTTTCTGGTATTGTTGTCTGTGCAATTAATTAACTTCGCAGCTACTCTCTCTGTCGGAATATTGTTAGCCTCTGTCTCCCGAAATAAATTCCTCTTTTCTTTTGGCTGTGCTTTGAAACATATTTTTCTAAAATTTTCAGTGTCTTTTCTTCCAAGGTCGTAGTATTTCTTCGGTTGTTTTATCCTCTAAAACTATTTTTCACTCTAATTGGCATATGTGATCTGATTTTCTCCCAATTATAGTCTTCGAGTTTAGGTTAAAAATCTCAAATTTGTTTCTTTCTTCAGTATGAGTATTTTCTTTTATGGATGTCACCATAATTAGTTCATATCTCGATTATGTTGGTGGTCTGATGTAATAGTTGGGATTGTTTTGTATAATCAATTAAGTTGGTGTTGTCCGTGAATGCTAGATCTACGGTTATGTTTTTCTGGTGTTATGTTATCTCCTGTGTTGACATAAATTAATTTGTTAGAGCTATCAACATTTTGCTTGTTCATGGGGCTTCTCTTGTTCTCTTGGTGTATATATAGGATTTCATCCTGACTTTTTGTATTTTATGAATGGGAAATTAAAATCTCCGCAAAGTATTACATTGGGGGATGGGGAGTTTAAGGACTGCATTAGGTTTCTGATATCAGTAGTGACATCAGAGAATTTTGCAATTGGAGTGTTCGGAGGTCTGCAGGTTACCATTAGTATCACGTTTAGTTTTTCAATTTTACTGCTAAAAGTCTCCCACGTAGCTGTTTAATTTTTTTATTATTGTCTCTACCATATGACTCTCACGTATGTATATAGCACAGCCACCTTTTCGTCTTTCTTCTTGTTAGCTCGTAGTAAATTGTAACCATCGATTTGATTTCTTTCTTATCTACGCAGTATTTGCAGTTTTCAGTCTCCTTGGCAGACTTTAAGTTGTGTTTTTGTGAGGCACGCGATGTCAGCCCTTATTTTAACCTTGAATTTGCCAGGACTATATTTATTTCAGTTTTGCGTCAACCCTTGTGCATTCCAAATTCATTATTCTTCAGTGTCACGTGTTTTGTAACCCTATGGTCCTCCGAGAAAGATCCGTTTCCGTTTACCTGTTCCGGTGGCTTCTTGCCTGATGACGGTTCGGCTTGGAGGTCTCAACTGTGTTGACCGTATGTGCTGTATGAAGCTTAGTAGCCGTATATTGTGTCGGCGATGTTAAAAAAATTTGGTTCGCAATTTGTATACAAGGGTTTCTTTTCGTTTTTCGTATTGCCCTTATAGTTTGTTGGAAGGTGATAGCAGTAGCACTTTTTTCCATTTACAGTTCCCATATCTTGCGTAATTCTTTCAAATGGCGGAGTGCTCGTATATACACTTTCCTCCCTTATATCTGCAATTACCAGTGATATAGTCGAGACATCATGTCCGAGACTGAGAACGAACCAGAAAAAAAGGTCTCGAGACTGGTCTCGAGTCCTACATCACTGGCAATTACCCCTTGCATAGTATCTGCATATAGCTCCTTCCATATTTTTACTCGGACCCTTTGTTTTATGTTTGTTTCATCTCCTTTATTCATTTCAGTATATATACAGGGTGGCGCAAAAGTCGCTCATCATAGAAATTTTCAGTGTTGACTATAATAATTTTTTCTTTTAGGTAGGGAATGGCTGCGAAACTAACAATAGACGAGAGGGTGAGCTTGGTTTTAATGTATGGAATACCAGGTACAACAAATCGATGAATCGATACAGAATTTAAATTCTGTATCGATTCATCGATTTATATTACCTGGTATTCCATGCATTAAAACCAAGCTCACCCTCTCGTCTATTATTAATTTCGTAGTCATCCCCTCCCTAAAAGAAAAAAAATTATATAATCAACACTGAAAATTCCTATGATGCGCGAATTTTGCGCCATATATATATATATATATATATATATATATATATAAAACTGTTAATCTTCTGCATTTGCGTATAAATGTTAAGTTTACACCTCAGAGACTTTATTCATTTCCTCTGGCGAGGATTTTATTTTAAATTCTCTCTGTTGTTGAATCATTTATTGAGGTAGTTCAGAAATTTATTTATATTTCCCTGTCCAGTGAAATATTCCAGTTATTTATTTGTTTGTTTCACTCCAACCGTTTAATCCTTGTGTATTCAACTCAACGGTGAAGAACCTTTTTATTTAATATGCTGGGTGCACTGGAATTCATACATATACTGTTTATTAAATATTAACTATATTATAGATTTCTGAGTCGCGAAATAGTTGTCGGTTTATTTAGGCTTAAATTTTTAAAGGATTGTCAGAACTTTCTTTATATGTACAACATATACGTATTATCAGTAAATAATTAATAGTCTTTCCATTACCGGTTAGCATATGAAGAGGAAAAGATAGCTTCAGTGGGTCTTCGAAACTATTTCATATTTTAGTGGTCTTGTTACCAAGAAAAGGTTGTTAGCCATTCTCTCTCTCTCTCTCTCTCTCTCTCTCTCTCTCTCTCTCTCTCTCTCTCTCTCTCTCTCTCTCTCTCTGTACGAGTATATATTATTTATTTTCGTTACTTTTGCTTATTTTTTAATAACTGTTCTTGAAAAATCTGAGGTCGACCTTACTGCAGCATCTTGCCTGAAGGAAAGAGTTGCTTTCTACTCAAATCCTTGGTCTTATAGTTCGCTACGCGTGGCTGGTCTGTGACTTTGTACAAGAACCAGAGCATTTTTTAAGCTTTTCCCACTGGGCGACAAAGGCAGATTAGGAAGTGGGGAAGGGATTAAGGCAGGGATGTGCTGCCAATTTCTTAACAACTGGTTCTGATACAGATAGGGGTGTAAATCCGCGAGCGCCAATGGCGCGAGTCATTAAGCTAGGGGGTCTGGGGTGATTGGTAGCTCCCCCAGCGGGGTCCGGGGAGCCAACGCATTTTAGCTTTTCCAAACAGCATTTTGTAACATTTTGGCAGAAATTATTTAACATGTTCTTTATACTCCCTAATGACATAATTATCTAAACATAAACTAATTTTTCATTAAAAAATAAATAAATATTGAAACGAACACTGCTTGTGATACTACCTATATTTTTCTATAAAATCCTGAAAAAATGAAAACAAATTTAGATATAAATAAATTTCTACTGACTTAAATATTTGTTAAAAACAAACAAACGGTTCGGTGATCCAATCAAAATTTAACAACCGGTTCAGACGAACCGGACCGAACCGGTCCCAGCACACCCCTGGATTAAGGATACTATGGATCCGTATGTTCCCTAATCAGGCCACCATCCCCGTGTGGTCTGAAATAACACTAGCATTATCTACTGTATATATACATATTCAATGTAAATTTCATATTTACATTTAGGATAAACAGTTCTAATTGTGGCATATGTGCATGTATTATATGTATTTATATGGCTTCCAAGACAACTCCCAAGACAATTCTATTTTTAAAATTCTGAAAATTCCTTGTCACCCAGTACCCTAAAATTTCATTTACTGAGCGACAAATTTTCTTCACTGGATAACATTCATGTCGCTCACTCACTAGGTTAAAAAATGCTCTGACAAGAACCCGTCAATTTGATTCTTGAGTATGTGTATGTTGGTGCGCTGAGGGACTGATTTCTTTTGATAGCACGTTAAATAGTTTTAGGCCTCGTATTCTGATATTCTGAGTATTTTCCATTTTTGTTTTCCTGACTTCCTGATTTCCTGCTACAGCTGGGATAGTATGGAATCTACTTGTTCTCCAGTTCCAGTGTGTTTTTATTTTACTCCTAAAATTTGGTACATATCCTTCAAGTATTTTTCATGTGTATATTATTATGTATCGCTCACGTCTTCTTTCCAGGGAGTAGTTTAAGGATTCTAGTCTGGCCAGTGGTCTTCATTTTTTGTTTCTTCTGCTTTATACGTGAAAGTCCATTGTATGTCGTCTTGTTTACAATGTCTCATTTTCTGCATTATCTTGTGAGTACTGAGCAATACTCAGTTTAAATGCAAAAAACTTCACTTTTTTCTACGTGAAGGTCAAAATATGATAATTAAGACCCACTCTAATAGACAGAGTTTATTTCCACAACAGTTTCGATGCCCACTGGCATCCTCTTCGGGTGGATACAGAAAAACGAATGAACCAAAAACAAGAGGGAAAACAGTCCAGAGACCATTAAGAAATTCGCACCTAGGTTAGATCCCGTTCTCCCGACACTGGAAGGGCATTTTTATTAAAGGGGCCCGCTTATAAGTACATTCGCACAAATTTAAAACTATGTTCTTATTCTATACATACAGATTCTATTATTTTTTTACATAATTATTACATTTACTATTAAATTTATTACATTTAATATTGCATTATTATTTATTACAGAAATTATAAATTTATTATTACATTGATTATTACACTGTTGTTTATTATACAGAAATTGTAAACCGAAAAACGAATGAAAAAGGCGAGAAGGAAACAATCCAGAGACCATTAAGGAATTCGCACATAGGCTAGATCCCGTTCCCCCGACCCCAGAAGGACATTTTTTTATTAAAGGGTCCCGCTTATAAGTACATTCGCACAAATTAAAACTATCTTCTTGTTCTATACATAGAGATTCTATTATTTTGACATAATTACTGCATTTACGTTTTTTAAAATTTATTATTATTACCTTTACACTAATTATTACATTTATTTTATTACCTTTCTTATTACATTTATTGCATTTATATTTATTTCCAAATTTATTACTTCCATTATTACATTTACATTTACGTTTATTATTCCATTTACATTTTACCGAAAGAAAAACGAAAAAAAAACGAATGAACCAAAAGCGAGTAAGGAAACAATCCAGAGACCTTTAAGAATTTCACACTTAGGTGTAAATGCAGTAAATTATGTCAAAATAATAGAATCGGTATGTATAGAACAAGAAGATAGTTTTAATTTGTGCGAATGTACTTATAAGCGGGACCCTTTAATATAAAAAATGCCCTTCTGGGGTCGTGGGAACGGGATCTAGCCTAGGTGCGAATTCTTAATGGTCTCTGGATTGTTTCCTTCTCGCCTTTTTCATTCGTTTTTCGGTTTACAATTTCTGTATAATAAACAACAGTGTAATAATCAATGTAATAATAAATTTATAATTTCTGTAATAAATAATAATGCAATATTAAATGCAATAAATTTAATAATAAATGTAATAATTATGTAAAAAAAATAATAGAATCTGTATGTATAGAACAAGAAGATAGTTTTAAATTTGTGCGAATGTATTTATAAGCGGGTCCCTTTAATAAAAATGCCCTTCCAGTGTCGGGAGAACGGGATCTAACCTAGGTGCGAATTTCTTAATGGCTCCTGGACTGTTTTCCCTCTTGTTTTTGGTTCATTCGTTTTTCTGTATCCACCCGAAGAGGATGCCAGTGGGCATCGAAACTGTTGTGGAAATAAACTCTGTCTATTAGAGTGGGTTTTAATTATAATACTCAGTTTATTGGTAAAACTAAACTGTCCCATACTTTTAGCATGATGTTTACTTTTCTGCTACCGAAGCTCCTCCAGATAATTCTCATTATCTAGCTGTTAATTTTATATTACTCTCTGAATTCTGCATCTGCTGACTGACTTGTGGATTTGGTGTTACCTACTTATGGTGTATTGTTTTGATCCCTTATTCTGTAGTTCCTTGCCATCATATCTTATAATTTTGAAATTTTCTTCATTGAATTTCCTATTGTTGTCCCCTGACCATCTGAACAAAATGAATCAATGTTATTTTATAATTTTTCTGTCATTTTCATTTGGCATCTCTTTATGTTTTGTGTCGTCCTCGAAACACGATACATCGCAATCTTTAACAGTCACATTTATGTCCGCACTCACCATTTTAAACAATAGAGGGTCTAATACTGTACCTTGTGGAACAGAACTGGCAACTTTCGAAATTTCAGTTTTAACTCCTAGCATCCCAGTAATTGCTGTTTTTTAAGCTTGCGTGCTATAATACCGTGATCATATTTTTCGAAGGTTAGCATATTTTTCGAAGGCTCGCTTTCGACACAATGCCTCCACTATTTCTCGTCGGTGGTCTGATATTTGCGAAAAGCGCATAAACGTTCCACTCCATTTTTGGTTCGGATTAAATAGTTAATTTTCTTGGCGGTAATAGGCTTTTTTTTCTTTAATTGCTCATTCACAACACTTTACTGTATATGATGGAAGGTAAGTGCTACAGAACGATCATTCTTAGGCATTTTTTTTTAACCTCCTTTGCATATTGGAGCAAGTTTTGCATTCGTTAATATGAGTGGGATTTGCCATGTGTCGAATGATCTCCATAATAAGTATGTACAGTAGTTGTTTTGATATTCCTTTGCATTTCTTTACAAAAAGAATTAGCCCTGGTGCTGGAGTTTCTTGTATTTATGACAGGTCAGTATTATTATATCCCTTTTCAACAATTCAAAATCTATTAATAAATTCATATTCGTGTCTGTTTTTGATTGATCTGTATGAATATTGAAAATTTTATTCGGATTTTTTATTTCCTTCTATGGTTAAGAGGTAAAAAACGCAAAGTTGAATCTTTCTTAAAACATTTGCTAGTTTTTGGATCAATTTGTATATTCGTTTTTACAATCGACTAACGGTTCAATATTTTCTTTACATTCCACTTTTCTTTTCGAAAGTTGAAAAATATTTTTGGGTTTTTTTCCTGTTACTTTGTCTTCGTCCTATTTTGTCTTCTGAATTAATGTTTGCTTTACGTCCATCTCTGTTTCGCATATTTTTTTCTAACTTCAATCTCCTTGCGTTCATTTTACATCTGTGAACATTTTTATAGTTTATTTCCTTTGTCTAAATAGTATTGATTTCTGAAGTTTACTAAGTTATCCTTTTTTTGTCTCCTAGGAATGTTTTTAACAAAATTGGTTTTATTTCACTCCCCACAATTGGTAGAATTTCATCCGGAGTTTTTTCTCGAACTAGCAATTCCCAATTTCCTTAAATTTTGAGTTTATATTAGCTCCATTTACTTTCTTTTAATTCATACTTAACCCTTCAAATATTGCTTTTATTTCCCCCAGGATGAATTTTAAAGTTTCTGTTTTCTTCGTTTGTATTTTTATTACGTAGATGGTCAGAAATTTGTTTGCGTTACATTTTTATTTAACGTATTTTTATTTCTCAAAATTAAGTCCAGTACATTCCCCTACAAGTTGCTTTACAAGTTTCTTGAGTTAACGCATATTTTTCCTTAATATCTAGCAATTCTGCAAGAATTTTATCTTCTGAAATGATGTTCGGAACTTCTCAACATAAATAACATCATCATTTTCTTCCATGTTATGAATGGAATGTTAAAATCTTCACAATAATAGGTTTGATTGTGAGATCTTGATTGATTTCAGTGTGTTTATTTAACAAATTAAATCAGTCTTCTGTCAATTTAGTAGTCTGTACACTTTCATAATTATTTATTTATTTTGCTTCTAAAGAAGTATTTCAACTGTACTATTTGGTCCGTTTCCTATCACTTCCCTTGTGTAGCATTTTTCATGTAAATACAACAGTCTCTTCTTTTAGAAAATCTATCCACTCTAAATAAGCTGTAGTCACTTATTGTCATTTCGGAATCTTCTTTGCAGATTTTACAAGCTTTTTACACTTATTTCAATGTATTTCAGATGAACATATAATACCCGTGTTTTCACTGTACTGTAAAGACAAAGCGTTAATAGACTTTGCGTTATGGTTTGTTGGCAGGGTGTTTTTGGTCGATGTTAGTGGTGAATCGTTCCACTTGTGAATACTTGGAGTTTTTTTTCAGTTGGGGTTGTTTAACCTTCTTCGCAACATCTAAGGTCATATGACGGAGGGGACATACAGCTTTACGTGGGATCCGGGTCGCTACATAATCTGGGTGCCGAGGACGGTCTCCCATCCAACTACTACCCAGACCCAATGTCGCTTAGCTTCGCTGATCTCCGGGAAGCGGTGTTACGACATTGGCCACGACGTAGCTCGAATACTTGAAGTGTGGTTGGTACTTGATAGCACTGCCTTTGTTGAATTAAATCTGAGTGGTATTGGATAGTTGGATGGTGTATGTATTGATGGAGCACATTCATAGACCTGACGGGTTTTGGAACCTGAGATTTTTTCTTTCTTTTCATTGAGTACACAGAGAACCGTATTTTCACCACTTCGTATAAAATCACTCCGACAGCCACAGCTGCTTTTTTGTAGTATAATTTTTCCATCTGTAAGGCTAATTCATATTTCTTTTATCAACTGTTTTCGTACATTTGAAATTTAAATTAAGTACAAATTAAGCTTATTTTGGATTTTTCATGTTCAAATTTACCATAAAGTAAAAACGAATTCCCTGAAATTTTACTTTTATATTAGAATTTCTTTATTTAACTCTAACTTAGCTACCATATATTCAGTTATGCACATTATATACTATAAAGAAATATCCGGAACATCCGGAACTCATTCCCCCACAGTGGGGGGTGAGTGTTCCCCATAGTCATCTGACCCCTAGTATTAATAAGGTGAGTGGCCGGCTCAACACCAGCAGCCGAAAGCCAACTCAGAACCTCATCGCGCAGAATTCGACATCGAGTCTACTGAGCTACTGGGGGCCCATATATAAGGAAATAAATATACAAATTTTCTTCACATTTACCGGGTTCGAACTGCTGTCCCTGTGATCATTCACGCAACGCACAGTCTTCTCGTTACACCATTAGGAATTAGTAATGAGTTTTAACATATTGGGTATTTAAAGTTTTTCTTTACATTACAGTTTCATTAAACAATCTTTCTTAAATGAAAATTTTCCTATTTGCATTTAAAAACTTTTTATTCAGAAGAAAATAAAAAATGTGCGTTATTTTGAAACTAAAACAACTCGTATTAATCCTCAATGGACTGATTACACTGTTCAACAAATTTGAACTTTTCCTTTTTTCTCAAATGAAATCTGGTGATTCCTATAGATTTTTGCACTCTGATTATGAAAATGACCACGAAATTTTCTTATCATGTTAGGTTTTTGAGAAAATCACTTCTTTATATTCGAATATAATAGAATAATCTATACACAAGGACAATATTGAAGTGTTTTTGTGTTTTTTAACTTAGTTAAAATGTTTTTCTTGATGATTTTCGCTTGTAAGTGACATCTGAGGCTTCCCTTATTATCGTCCAGCAGTAATAGCCAACATGTTTGAACTCCACTTGCCTTGGTATCGTTTCTCCATCGCAGAAATGTCCTGATGAAACCGCTCTCCATGTTCATCGCTGACATCTCCCAGGTTTGGGGAAAAAAATTCCAAGGGCAAATGAAAAAAATTAATTTTTAAACTCATATTATATCCCAATGATCTGTAGACGTGGAAAAGTTCATCAACCAATTCTGCATTTTTAGGCAATTTTTTGTTGCCTAAGAAATTCTGGGTCACTGTTTTAAAAGCACTGGAATCCATCTTCTGCTCTGTCCATTGCCTTAACAAAATTTTTCATTAATCCTAGTTTGATATGTAAAAGTGGCAAGTAAAGTTTTTCAGAATCCGCCAATTTATGGCACACAACATTTTTTTTTGTCCAGGAGTGAAAGATTAACGAGGTAACCAGTTTTTAACAGTATAATGAGAATTATTTGCTCTGCTGTCCCATTCAGAAAGAAAACAGCAATATTTTGTATATCCGTATATCCAAACTGTAAACCAAGAAGCAGCCCAATGACTTTGAGATCACCACAGATATGCTAGTTTATCTTTTGTAATTTATTTTATTCAGGAGAAATTCCATATTTTCATACGGCTCTTTTATATGGACAGCATGTCCAATAGGAACTGAAGGATAGATATTTCCAGTATGCAACAGACAGCCTTCAAACTAAGTTTTGACGAATCGATGAAAAGTCGCCATTCTAAAGGTTTATGCTCATGTCCTAGGGCCATCATTAAACTATCAATATCATTACAAAAAGAAAACTCACCAGTCATAGAAAAGAATTTTGCTTTTTTTTTGGCATTTGCGAAAAACGGATATGGTGGTATCGTTTGCAAGCAAGTTTCATCCTTGTAATCTAGATCCTAAAAGTTCTGCTTGATTTTTCAATAAAGTCAAATCTCGAACCAGATCAATAAGTTCAGGTTGAGTTATCAAGTGAGGCTCTTTTTCTTGAGTTTGTCGATACTCTTCATCCTTATCTGACAATTTCAGTGGCTCATTTTCAGCAGGTTCATCATCATCATCTAAGCTCCATGATTCAGGGGGCTTAGGCTTATGTACTACTGGTCGCATTGCAGAAGGCAGATTCGGGTATTCAAATTTCTTCTTATTTTTCGAGGAAAAAATCACCGACTTTAGTTGAACAAAAATAACAATCTTTGGAGTGATCTTTTTGCTCTCTCCAAATCATAGGGACTGCAAATGGCATAGCGGTACTCGAACGTTTTAACCAACCCCTGAGGGTCACAGCACAATGCGCACAGCATATATGGGGAACCCAAACTTTATCTTGATCCCAATTTTGCAGCCAAGTAGAGCTCATAAGCTTTTTTAATTAACGGAGTAATGTTTCTTTTGTGATCTTGTATCACGTAATCACCGCACACATAAAGAAACTGTTAGGATTGTTCACACATTTACGAGACATTTCAAATTATCGTTTTTTCCTTCAAGGCACTATTTTGTGTAACACATGCACAATTAAATGATTTTGTAAATGGAAAAAACTATAAAATAAAGCAGCTTGCGGCAGACTGAATAACTCATAAATGCAAGTAGCCTCTATGAGAGATAACAGAAGGAAAATTGAAATGTTACGAGATGTTTGAACGTGTCAGGAGCAGAAATTACATCATCCTACATTAGCTAAACATTTTTTGCTGGGATACTCTCAGCTTTTGGATAGATGCAGTCTTAATAATTTGTTCAATTTATCATCTATATACAAATTTGGTCAAGATTGAACCCAAATTTCACGGAAACCTGACGTGATAGCAAAATTTCGTTATCATTTTCGTAATGAGTGATGAAAAATGCAATGGAACAACTACTATCATCTAAGAAAAAAAAATGATGAACAGTGTTATTTGTGGAGTGATATTATAAATGCGTTTGTATGAAACTTAACATTTCGTAGCAGTCATCCATAAATCTGAATATATAAATAATAAACAAAAGTACAATTATATGCATTTAATTTCCTTTATACAATTAATGCATGCACAATAACAGAGACTTCAATAAGGATACAAAGGGCTCATTATGTCAAACAACTATTTATTCGGTTCCGTATACCAATGAAGTAATCTTTTTTTTTTTTTTATAGACAAATGTCGAAGTCAGAAATCGGAAATGTCATAAGTTTTACATTTGAATTCTCGTCGTAAATTGTTGCTTTGTAATATAGAATATGAATTTTCATTTCATATAAAAATATTTATTAAAGTTTATGATATGTAAGATTGGAAAAACAGCTTAGAGCCTTTGAATAAAACCCATTCAGATCATTCATATTTTTATGCGCATACTGTACATTCACTACGCATGTGCAAATTTCTTCGCGCACGTGCCTAATCAGGTGGAAACTGACAAACGTTTCGAGTATGTGTTGAAAAATGTTTATCATAGCAAAAGTGGAGAAAACTTTAGATGCAAAATTGTCAGCATAAAATTGATGGGGGGGTAATGTTACATCACGTTCAAAATTTGTAGACATTTTTCAGTTACTTGTTAGAAATTGCTTAACCCTTTACCGTCACATGTTGCCTATAGTTAACTTTTCAAATACACGCATTTAGACTTAACCCTACAAAAAATTTCGGCGTTAAGGGTTAATCGATAAGTGAAATGAAACACTAATTCCATCAAAACTGACGTAATTTCGGCTCTCTGTACACCTTTAATGTATATTTTTCTATCATCATCCCGATTAACATTAATTTCATTGACCCTCACAATTTCATTCCTGATATTATGATCTCGTACTTGTGGTATTTCGCTGTCTAGATGACCTTAGGCACTCCCTTCTTGTTCGTATTTGTCATTTTCTTTAACTCCTTTATGTCGATTAGCGTTCTAGTTCTTTTGTAAATTTTATGTATTTCTTTCGCCACCTCATTTTTTAGTTATCTCTCCTCCTTTTTCAATAGTGGTCAGTTTGTACTACTCTTCTATTTTTTTCCATCAATTTGATGCACATGTAACCAACCACAAAGGACTACAGTTTTATTATTAGTTTTGTTTACTGCCTGCCAGTGTTGAAGTGTAATGCACAGTATGCATTTCAGTGGTTGTGTCAGTTTCACTTTCACAGTTGCAAATACATACGACTGCGCGATCCCATAGTTCTAATTTGTTTTTTTTTAACTTTCTAATTATAGATCTGCTTCCACATTTATTTTTTGTCTCTCTACGTTTATCCATTTTTTTATCTCTCCGTTCCTCTGTTCTGAGAAAATGATCACTTTCCTTATCCCTCGAAATCTTAGTTGTTTTGAGTTTTATGACATTTTACTTTTTCAACCCATATCTACGTTGTGAAGGGAACGAAGATGCCACTTTGTTCGAAATATTCTTTAATTGTGAGATTTTTATTTATGTACATTACATTACAGTTTGGTTTCAGTTAATTTATTATCGTGAACACAGCATTTGTAGACACTATGATATAGACGAGTATAAAATGAAGTGCCGAGAAATATTTTCACTTGTTATTTAATGTTAACACAAACCGAATACATATGGGTCTTTGCACCACGAGGTACAAACACACACATACACACACAAACACATTTTCAATTGTGGATGGCAACTTTTAACCTAATCTAACCTAGCCTAACTTCGTCATATCCCATTTCTTTGTGATATTCAATGATTTTCAAAAAAAAATAATGTCTGAAACTATAGCAACACTGTTAATGTCATGATGGGCTCTGTATCCTAAAGATTGTTGTGGTTCTGTAGTGTAGCCAAGAACACACACACACACACACACACACACAACATTACTTGAGTAATACTGTACGTAACAAACGTTTTATTATTGATAGGTGTTTGGTGAATTCGGTGTTCTTTATTAACCAATATCTATTCATAATTCTTGAACAGGATTTGCTGCTTTTGGAGGAGCAAGAAGGGTCTGTGAACTTCAAGTTTGGCATCTTGTACATGCTCCCTGGACAAACATCGGATGATGAAATTCTAAGCAATGGTAGGTGTCTTTTCATCGAACTTATTCCTTAAAATTAAAATAATTTCATCGATTTTTTTTTTAAAGAAACTTCAGATTCATTGTTTGAATTATTCATCAATATACAAGCAATTTGGTGAAAAATACAGACTATAAGCGAATAATGATTCTAGATTTTTCATCATTTTGCAGAACTAATTTAGGATCACCTGAAGATCAGGGTCCACAGTCTTCTTTAGTTAGCTTTATAAGGCTAACTAACGAAAATATCACGACCTAACCTAACCAATCGTCAAGGGCGTACAGTTGACCTAACGATTGGTTAGGTTAGGTTGTGATATTTTCGTTAGTTAGCCTCATAAGGCTAACTAGAGAAGGCTGGGGGCCCTGATCTTCAGGTGATCCTTAATTTATCTTTTTTTTTTTTTTGTTAACTGCTTTCGCTCACTTGAAGTTTAAATTGAGTATAAATTAAGCTTATTTTGAAATTAGTAATATTCACATTTTTACGGGGTTCAGGTTGGCGTGATCATCGTTAGCACACTGACTTCAAAATCACGCTATTCGAGTTCGAATTTTACTTAAAATTTTATATTACTTCACTTTAAGCCTAACTTTGCATAATGTTCATTTAATTTTATACTAAATTTGCAAGATCTTCAAATATTCTTATAATAATTAAATGTTTCGTACAAATTCCAATAGATTTTTTGTATAATGTTTATGCTGATTTACTGATGTTTGGTTTATTCTTCTGTGTATTGGTTCAACTCTTCTTTCATGAATTTATTAATTTATCCTCTTTAATTTAAATTCTTTTAAGCTTTCATATATAATTTCCTATTGCAATACCTTGTTATTGTAGAAGAATAAAGGACTTTTGTTTGGTGTTGTTCGATAGTTTTAAGAGTTAGCAGAGCAGTGAGGAATAGGAAAGTATGCCATATTCGAAATCCCAATCATACTATGATAGGCTACAATAAAGTACTGGGTACTTGTAGGTTATCTCTCCCCCCCCCCCCCCACCAATTTTGACAGAATATTTTCATTGAAACTAACGAAAATATCACGACTTAACCTAACCAATTATCAAGGGTGTACAGTTGATCTATTATTAATTATAACATTGTTTGTTTCTGGAATGGTATTTACTATTTACTAATAGATCAACTGTACGCCCTTGATAATTGGTTAGGTTAAGTGGTGATATTTTCGTTAGTTTTAACAAAAATATTCTGTCAAAACTGGTGGGGGAGAGATAACCAACAGGTACCGTCAAAGAAAGTTTTTCAGATCGATATTTTACTAGGTATTTAATTAAACACACTTGAATATAATTTTAGAAGTGTTGATAATGTATATAAAAAGATTAATCATAATAAATTACTGATAATATTAAAAAGCAAGAGTTAATATGATCCTAAGATATGGCAAGAAAAGGTCTTTGCATCGTTTGATCATTTATAGACCGAGGTGGGTAAAGTACTTTCATTTGTTACTTAAGTTAAAATACAAGTAATCTTTAAAAAATGTACTCAAGTTAAAGTAAAAGTACACGTTATCAAAAGTACTTAAGTTGACGTACAAAAGTAAGTGTTTTATAATGTACTTAAGTACTGAAAAGTAAGAAGTACTTTTAAAAAATGAAATAAAATACAGTACAAATATAATATAAAATAAACAACATTATGGCAAACAGACTTCATTAGGATACAGAATTAGGATTATTATAAGTAGGAATTATTATATTAAGAACTATAATTTATCATCTAATAATTTATTATAATAAGTATGCATTATGTACAAAATTTCTTATTGAGTTTCAAAAACAGTTGATTTTCAAAGTTTTTGCAATCTATCCTGGCTCTTTTTGGACTAAAAATTAGTCCATCAACACTGAACAGTCGTTCACAGGCTGTAAATGCAGGAAGTGGCGTATTTAGCCGTATGGATATGTCCATAAGTGATGGAAGTGACTTCACCATATCCATACGGCTGGTATTTGTATTTGCAAAGTATAAATCAATCTCCCTTTTTTTCCACATATTTTTGAGACTGGACAGGTGGCATTGAGAGGTGGCAGATTGAAAGCGGGGTTTTCGCAACATTGTACTAAAGTAAAAGTACAAAATGTTTCCCAAGATTGTACTTAAGTTAGAGTAAAAGTATTACAAAAAAAATGTACTTTCTAGAAAGTACATTCTCGAAAAAGCTAGTTAAGTATATCTACTTTACTACTACCCACCTCTGCTTATAGATTTATATTTTAAATAAATAAAATTACTTTTGATCGCATTAAAAAAAAACAGGGTTCTGAGGAGTTATTATTAAAAAAAAAAACCAGTTGTATTACTGGGTTCAAACTGCTGTCACTAAATATTCAAATACTGCACACCGCTACGTTCCTTACTCGGCCACGAGATGTCAAGGTATAATGCCGAGGTTTTGTATACTCCTTCGCATTGTTCTTATATATACACAGTATAACCTTTGGTTAGCTTCCGCCCGAATTGTTCATTCTGACGAAAGTCAAGCTTTTCACTCCACCTTAGACCTACAGTTTAACGTGGAATCCGAACCACGCCCCATCAGTAGCCCAGCGTCTTAACCACTAGGCCACCAATGGTACCCATTTATCTACCAACCACTTTCCTTTATTGTGTGGAAGGATGAACAGCTGGGTTTTGTTGCGCATCGGCTGGCGTCGGGTCTCGAACCCGGGGCCGATGGATTCGTAGTCAGCGACGCCTTTATATAGCGACGCTTATATATAGCGACGCCTATATATATACACACACAGAGGGTTGACTAAAGTAAATAGGTACCACAATGATTGTCCTCAAAACCTAATGGCAAAGCTCATCAATGGAATGCTAGAACGTGTGTCAACTTTACCTAATGCAAAGGGGAATGCAACACGATTCTAAATATATTGATTCAATGAATTTGTTTTTATTTATTGGCTTCTATTATCAAATCAAAAATTATTGGAAAAACGAAGGTGTCTATTTACCTTTGTCGACCATATATATATATATATATATCAGAACGTTATCCACGCATGCGTTATAAGTTTTATTGGCAATGAACTGTGTTTCCATCATTTCGTAGGTACAAAATCACTCCCTTAGTCACAGCAGTTGCTTTGAAATACAACTTTCCATTCGAGTTTTCTACAAACTGGTGGAATTCCACCACACACACACACACACACACACACACACACACACACACACACACACATATTATATATATATATTATATATATATATATATATATATATATATACTGTATATATATATATATATATCCTGATAAAAACTCGGTCATCGATAGTCCTAGATGAGTAACTGTTCTTCATTTTGATGACACATTAACCATCAGGATTGCTGTGATTGACCGTTCTCCATCTCGATGACAATTTTGGTGCACAGTCATAATAGAACATGTAAACAATCTCATAAAGATTATTTTGAACAGAGATTTATAAACCAGCGTGACCTTAGCAGTTACTTTAAGCTCACGACGAGGCATTGAGATTTTAAAAGTTTGAACGAATAACTTTGAAGGCATAGTTCAAAATTTAAATGGCTTGTTTTTTTTATATAAATATATTGATTAGCTGTGGGCTAATCAGGATTTTACAAAACGTAAGAATTTTGTAAGAGTGTGGACGGACTATGTTAATCTGTGGAGTTTGGTTGTGCTTTGCTAAATCTAACTGAACCTTTAAATAATTAATCACATCTGCGCTATTTTTTTTCGGTCTTTTAAAAAATAGGCACCTTATGGTAAAAGGTGAAAGAAAGAAAGGGAAAAAATTATACAATAACTTAATTCGGGTAAAAGTTATTAAAAGGTAAAATAAACATCGTCGTCGTGCCATTATAACGCGGAACAGCAGTGAAACAATTTTATATACACAGTGTATATACTGTATATATATGTGTGTGTGTGTGTGTGTGTGTGTGTGTGTTTGTAAAATATTGAAAGGTACAAGCACCGTACACGAATAATAATGAAAATATCCACAGAGAAAAATAAAAAATATTAAAACAGTGAAAAATTAAAGAGTTTAAAACCTACAGTGCCCGCGAAAAGTATCCGATCACCCTTAAAATTTGTATTTTTTACATAAAAAACAATGTTTAAATGTATACTAACCTTATATTAGTATTTTGTCATCTGTCCTTTGGTTTGGATGACTTGTTCTAGACGTTTTGGCATGGATTTAATCAAGTTTTGACAAACTTCCACTGATATTTCCTTGCACCATACCTTTTTGATGGCCTCTTGTAATTTTTCGACTGAGCCAGTGTCGTGGCATTCACCTTATTTTTTATTATTAGCCACAGATTTTCTATCGGATTGAGATCTGGACTATTACCAGGCCAATCCAAAATATCAAATTTATTGTCAGTAATCCATTTTGTCACTATTTTGACCCTGTGACATGGTGCACCATCATGCATGTATGTTTTTGTCCTTTGGATTGCCATTGCCATTGGAAGTTTATCCTGTAGCATTGCTAAATACCGTGCACCATTCATAGTTGTGTTCTTCGGAAGAAAATATAAGTTTCCACGCCATATAACCGAAACAACCCCAAACCATCACACTTGGAGGGTGTTTCATTGTCTTTAGGGTGTATTTAGGGTCCATCCTATTTGAGCCAATAGGCCGGTGAACCTTTTTTGGACAACTTCTGAATGTCAAAAATGTCGACTCATCGCTAAATAAAACCTTCTTCCAGTCATCAACAGTCCAATGAATGTATTTTTTACAAAATGCGACACGTTTTTTACGCATTTTTTCATTAATGAACGGTTTCTTTGCAGCATGGCGAGATGGTAATCCGAGTTCTTTTTGAGCCGCTCCTGGATAGTTCGTTCAGAAACACCAGATAACAAATTATTCATATTAAATTTTATTTCTTTCGCAGTTATTGTTGGGTTTTTCAATACTAAACGTTTCATAAGTTTGTCTGTTCGCGAATTTGTTTTTCTCGGTCTGCCAGATCGTTTTTTAGGGACTGGCGTGGTTAGGCCACCATTGTTCTCAGCCCGTGAAACCCATAATTAACGGTACTTTGGGATATGTTTAATTCCTTAGCTATCTGTCTCTGTGATTTCCCACATGCATGCAAAGCAACAATAGCACCTCGCAATCACTCTTAAGTTGTTTTTTTAGCACACATTATATATAAATTTTATTTACACCACTTTCTGTAAAAAAAAAAAAAATATCAAGAAATTTACACAAACAGTGAAATCTGACAAATTTGAGACACAGCCACCCGCAACGAAGGCTACCAGAACACTAATTTGAGAATGCGTTGGATAGCTCTCATATCAGCGAGCAACCTCAAAGTTACCAGATGTCGCTAGAACAAATAGAAAGTGAATTACGTGTCTCTGAATATCAAGGGAAAATATTGTATTTTCTTGAGTGATCGGATACTTTTCGCGGGCACTGTACTTTATTACAAATGCAAATCTTTTCAAATGGTACATACAAGCCTAACAACCCTACTGATATGTAGGGTGTGATACAAAAAAGCTGAAACAACATCATCCAATATATCATCACTAAATTTATTGAATCATTGATTGCCATGAGAAGTAGTTTCTCTCTATTAGGTGAAAAAAAAGAAAAATTTATTGCGCCATTTATGACGCAACTTTATTTTCTTTGTATATCATTCACTTAATTTTGTTATTAAATTATGAATTAATAAAATTTCATCTCATTTTTTCATGCTATTTTCTGTTTGTTATAAAAATTCGAAGAGAATTTTGTCACCCGCTATATATATATATATATATATATATATTTACTTATTTGAAGGACGTTTAAATCATTACCAACAGAAGACAAATACTTCCCGTTCTTACCTTACGATTCGTTTTAAATTGCTCAAACTGATTGAGGATAAGCCTCCTTTTGCAGAAATACGAACAACCTGCGACTTACAAAATAGCCATTTTGTAAAGAGTTTATTTGCTATTTTCCCTGTATAGAAACGAAGTATTAATCCCTCTGAATGCCAAGCTTAGTTTTCACTAACGATGTCACTGAGCCGATCAGCAACATGGAGTGGGTGTTTTTTTTTTTTTTTTTTTTTACAACAAGGGCACTGTGATTTACACTGGAGTCACTTTTTTAAATTATTACTTACTTTTTTTGGTGGCAATTTAATTTACATGCGCATATATATATATATATATATATTATATATATATATATATATACATTTTAACTGCAAACACGCAGTATAATTAACGTAAAGAACGACGCTTGTATAGGAGAATATTCCGCGCAAGATGAGGAGAGAGAACGAAACAAATGAAAAAATGAGGTAACCACCGGGAATCGAACCCGGGATCTTCCGATTGCCGGTCAGATATGATAACCATTACACCATGGGCCTCACTCGAGCAAATGCCGTAATTCTCCTACATACGCGCAGAAACCAATGCCCCAAGGGGCACCTCCCGCATGCCGTACATTATATACATTTTAACTGCAAACACGCAGTATAATTAATGTAGAGAATTACGGCATTTGTTCGAGTGAGGCCCATGGTGTATGGTTATCATATCTGACCGGCAATCGGAAGATCCCGGGTTCGATTCCCGGGTGGTTTACCTCATTTTTTCATTTGTTTCGTTTCTCTCTCCTCATCTTGCGCGGGATATTCTCCTATACAAGCGTCGTTCTTTACGTTAATTATACTGCGTGTTTGCAGTTAAAATGGTATATAATGTACGGCATGCGGGAGGTGCCCCCTTGGGGCATTGGTTTCTGCGCGTATGTAGGGGAATTATGGCATTTGTTCGAGTGTGGCCCATGGTGTAATGGTTAATATCTGACCGGCAATCGGAAGATCCCGGGTTCGATTCCCGGTGGTTACCTCATTTTTTCATTTGTTTCGTTCTCTCTCCTCATCTTGCGCGGAATATTCTCCTATACAGCGTCGTTCTTACGTTATATATATATATATATATATAATATATATATATATATATATATATTTCAATTTTTTTATTGGTTATTTTTATTTTATTAAGTGAAAGATTGTACTTTTAGTCACTCAGATAAAATGTAGTCGCTCTGTCAGTACATTTTAACATCATTTATAAATCATTTTTAAAGCAGCTTTTCTACTCAGATACATTTAGTCTGAGCACTAGAAAATACATTCTGCAGAGTATGTTGATGAAAAGAACACACTTTTAGTGAAAGATGCAAAACCTGTTAAAAATACTAGAAAACTAATGGAACTTCTTAAAGCCCCTTTAAATCAAGAGAAACATTTCACCGGAGGACGCGAGAAGGAATGGTATGTCTGCCTTTGTGTTTCCATACAGGCGAGGTGGTTATGGATCCCTCGCTTTTGTGGAGATGCAGTGGTCGGCACGCCGAGGCAACAGAAACTAGTTGAAACAAAGGCACTATCTCCGAATTATAAGACAGTAAGCCAATTAGAGTGGATTAACTCACTATTGGTTGCAGCCAAAGAAGGGCTACAGTTTGTCTGCAAGCATTAATGATAGGATGAGAGAGAATTGTGGTCAGATCCCTCAATGATGAACTTCGGAGTTGAATGTTGAAATATAAGTGCATCTTTCGAAACTTAACTCAGATTTACATATTTTCCCTCAAACATTCACTAAAGTAAATATAGAAATTAATATTTTTTCATTGTACACTCGAACCCCGTTAATTCGCACTCCGCTATTTCGTACTTTGGGTTAATTCGTACATTTCTTCGACCCTTCGAAATATCCGAGGAATTTCGAACTTTCCGCTACCAATGTACAAATAATTCGATAGTTGTATGAATTGTACCACGCGGCCCATGGCGGGGCCTTCATGTTGTCACATGCAGTCTTTGTGTGTTGTGTGTGTGTGCTTACTAAGGTATTTTTTCTCCTACTAGGTAAGAATTTCTAAATGGAATATATTTTAGCAATCAGGAGTGTGCTAGGAAAGTATCAAATACTGTAGTTTAAAAACTTTGCAGTTAATTTATACAGGGTGTCCCAGAATTAACTATCTATTTCAATGAAATCGGACAAATTTTTTAAAAACACACTTTTATTTATGTTTATCATGTTTAATATGTGTTAAAAATGTATAAATTTCTAAATTTTTTTCATAATTTTATTTTTAGTTTTATTTTCACTCTCTTTCAGAACCCTATTAATAATGAATACACAAGAACGCATCTTTGTTGTAACATCCCGTATCAAAGGAATGCAATGTAATGAAATCAGAGAAAAATTTACAAGAAGATTCCACAGAACCGGTCCTACAGACAAAGCGATTCGTGAACTTGTGAACAAATTTAAAAGAACTGGATCCGTACACGACGAGGTGGGAAGAGGACGCCAAGGACAGCACGTAACAGTATACCGAACAGGTACGACAATTGTTTGAGGATGAACCAACAACTTCGGTTAGGGAGGCCGGTCGAAGACTCAACATATCCAAGACAGCAGTTCATGGAATCTTGCGTTCGACACTGATGAAAAAGGCTTATCACATTCAAGTACTGCATGCCCTAAATGAAGAGGATTATCCAATCGAGCAGCAGGTGTGCAGAAATTGTGGATCAATCGAAAATGAAAGTTTATTGGATAACATCTTATTCAGTGATGAGGCGACTTTCCACACGTGTGGTAAAGTCAATCGACACAACTGTCGTATCTGGTCCATGAAAGACCGTCTGAAGTCATAGAATGGCAAAGAGACTCTCCAAAAGTTAACGTGTGGCTTGGAATGACCAAATCCAAATTTATGGCCCATTCTTCTTTGCGGAAGCAACTGTAACAGGTACCGTCTACCTTGATATGCTTCAGCAGTTTCTCGAACCCAGCTTCTTGATGATGGCATTCTTGATAATGTTGTGTTTCACAAGATGGAGCACCATGTCATTATGCTCTAATTGTTCGAGAATACCTCAACAGACGCCTTCCGAATCGGTGGATTGGACGCGGAGGACCTCGACCTTGGCCTCCGCGTTCTCCGGATTTGACACCCCTGGATTTCTTTGGCATGGGGGTTCATAAAAACAAAGGTTTATCGCCAAAAGATCAATAGTTTAGCTGAACTTAAAGAACGCATCCAGTTGGCAGTGCGGGAGATAACACCTGAAATGCTTCAAAATGTGTTTCGCAGCGCTGAGGATAGATTTGAAATTTGCAGAGATACAGACGGTGCACATGTTGAAACTTTTCAATAAAGTTTTGACTTATGATTTATAAATCTATTTGTTTTTGTATCATAATTTAGTAATAAACACAAAATTATGTCAGTTTTTATTAAATTTGTCCGATTCATTGAAATAGATAGTTAATTCTGGGACACCCTCTACAGTATAGTATAGTTACTGAACAGTAGATTTAAGAAATGCACCACACATTTGTATAAAATGTTAAAATACCCAACAAATTTTGTAAACAGATACTTCGATACTTCGTACAAAAGTTCGAAATATCCAACTCATTTAGTACTTCCCGAATTATTCGACGAGGGTAGGTCCTCGAAAGTGTCGAATTAACGGCGGGGTTCGAGTGCATATACTTTTATCGCTTCTATGGCAGCATACTTAACATAAACATAAATGTAAGGATAGTATGTTTTTGTTTCATTTTCAAACTTCATTGACAACCTAGAATCGCTATTAGGGTCTTTGTTAATCTAGAAATCCAGAAGAAGCTGTCGTAAATGAGCGACATTTATCCTTTGACCTGATAAATTCTCTGTGACAAATTTTCCCAAAGGCTGTAATCGACAGGATTTAAATCAGGACTGTTTGGTGGCCAAATTTAATACTGCTACCTGGTATTCTTTTGATATCTCCTGTTTTATCGATTTTCTTGAAAAGCTTGTCCAAACCTCGTGCAGTTGGCTTGCGTTAATTAAAATCGCTTTGATTATCAACTTGAACCTATGATTAGCAAGATTTTTCTGGAATATTTTTCTGGAATTAATATAATTTCCCAGCAAAAATGCTAAAATATGGCATACAAACCATAAAATTACCTAGTGCTACCATATTAAAATTTCATGGTTCTATGTACCGTATTTGTCGAGATATGAAGGATTTAAAAGGGCTCCCTTTTTTTTTTGCCGACCCGATATATATCATTTAAAGGTTTGTTTCTAGAGAAACGCAGTTTAAGGATGAAGGGAAACCCCAAATAGTTATCATTCTTGTTTAGGTAAAATGGGAAACGTTTCGGAAATGATTTTCCATCCTCAGTGCTATAAAATTATAAAACATGAAAACGGTAAAAGACAATACAAAAATATTAGAATAAGAACACCACGTAGTACAATGAAATTTATAATTAGTAAATTAAGCACTTATTTTAGAAATTCCTGAGTATACATTTATAATAATTGTGGATATCAATAAAAGTTTAAAAAATTTAAAAGGTTTAAAAATGATTAAAAATTCAATAAAAGTTAAAAAAATTTAAAAGGTTTAAAAAAGATTAAAAATCAATGTTATCCTGTGATGATTACGTCAAACGAAGAATTGTAATCGTTAGTGTGGGTCTAGCTTTCTAGATGCGTAACGATTCCAAAATGTGAAGGCCGGGAAGTTGGTTGTTGTTGGTGATGTTTATGATTTGGAAAGAGGAGGGGTCATTGGGGTGATCTATCTGCAGCGAAGCAATGATCTCTTATAGGAAATTTTTGAGGGTTCGACTAGAAATTCCCCGATGCTCATTTGTCCTGAGTTTGTATTGGCGGCAGGTGCTGCCAACGTAGTTCGTATGACAGCTAACGCATTTAAAAGAATAAACAACAGATAAGATGAGCAAATAAAAAAATAATATTTAATTCTATGAGTGTTCGTATTTAAATATAAAGCGAAAATCGATATGAGGGTACAAGAAGTAAGGGGAATGAATAAATAGGTTTGTAGTTTCCAACTTGAATAATAATACTCGTAAAAAGGGAATTTAAAGTACTGAATGTCTCTACAAACAGGTGAGATATTGTAAACTGATTGATAGATCTTATCAAGGAATCTTTTACCGTCACTCTGAAAAGGTGTCCAGGGAAAAGATTGCTGGAGAAAAAAGTCTGAAGAAAAAGATTTCATGGTGGAAAGACGGATAAAAGGAGCTCAAATGAAAATTAGGTAAATTAGGATCGTTATACTGATACTTTTTATATAGTAGGTATATCACTAATGAAAATGGTACCTAATCCTGTATAAGTAGGTTTTCTTCATAGTGATGTAGTAATTTGTTATTCTGTTTATATATATTATAGGGAGCTATGAAATGATTCTTCTTTGGTAAACTTAATAGTTGTGTATTGACTGTTGAGACAATTAAGAAATGATTTACTGTATGTGGCATTTCTGTTTAAAAAAGAAGAAAAGTACGTCCATGTATCTCCTCTATAGATGAAGCTTAAAGGAGGTGGGGCATTGTTGTAGCCACAGATATTCAGAATGACACAAGAAAATATTTGCGAGGGTTGCACTAATGAACGATCCCATGACCCAAGAATCGGTGTTTGTAAAGATGTCCGTTCAATAAATGAACGTATTTATGTCCGCTAGAGTTAAGAGTTTAGAAAATTCTCGTTTAATAAGATCAGAAAATTTAGAATTGCCTTTATCATTTTACATATTATGTATACAGATAATAATAGCTATATCCGTAACGGAAAAAACGAAAAAATTAAATGATGACGTACTATTCTTAATGTACGTTTATCCGAGTGTTAGATATGCTGCTAGAAAAGAAGATGAAAGTAGCTAGAAAATGAGGCAAAGAAATGTATTTTCAGCTTCCCAATGATAATACAAAAAAACGGGAGCTATTGAAGAATAGGGACCCCAGCCTTCTTTAGTTAACTTTATAAGGCTAACTAACAAAAATATCATGACCTAACCTGACCAATCGTCAAGGGCGTACAGTTAACCTAACGATTGGTTAGGTTAGGTCGTGATATTTTCGTTAGTTAGCCTTATAAGCCTAACTAAAGAAGGCTGGGGTCCCTATTCTTCAATAGCTCCAAAAAACGTTAAGAAAATGTATAATTAGAAAGTTTGAAAAATATTGGTGGAAATGTTACACGTTCTATTCACTTATGAACTCTATTATTAAAGTATGATACATGAAGCTAAACTACACCATTCTTGTTTTCAAAGACTTTTTCTTTATTTAATCATGAAAACATTTATTCATTATTCCATAATTTGACTCACGAACCACATTTAACGCTCGTGCGCATATTTTAATTTAGATAAGTACCAATCTATCG
>JAJOZX010020725.1:0-33629 GCA_023014485.1 Bathynomus jamesi
ATGATATTCACTACGCCTTAGTATAACGGACATAACAATAATGGGCAAAACTTTGTCTCTGAACAATGAATATTGTCTGAATAGTAGAGTCCATAACGGCTTGATATGTTAAAACAGGTTAAACTAGGTTAGGTTAGGGCCATATAGACTCTCAAGAGACATTGTCTCGATAGTAGAGTTTTAGGATCTTTTCGGTTTTATGGCCTGTAATATTTTTTAACTTTGTTTTTTATTGTCCAGTTTTAATCGAGGATTTCAAAAATAACATTCATGTTTTAGAGAAACAAATAGTGAGGCAGTTATATACAATTTAACAAATTTAAAATATATATTTTTAAACCGTATTGGGATCTTTTTGGTTTGACGGCCGGCGGAAAAAACTAGTCATGGCTACGGGACCGTCAAATTCTAGATTCTACCAACTGGTTAGGTTAACTGAATGCCCAGTTAGGTTAACAGAATGCCCGGTTAGGTCAACTGTACGCCCTTGACGATTGGTTAGGTTAAGTCATGATATTTTCGTTAGTTTACTGTCAAAACAAACGAAAATACCATGACTTAACCTAACCAATCGTCATGAGCGTACAGTTGACCTAAAACTTTCAGGGATTTTGGAATCTTAAAGCGTATATGGTATCTAATATACTATTTCAGAAATGAAGCCTTATATATATATATATATATGTAACAGTTTTTTGCGCACACCTACAGGTCGCTACAATTGGTGTAGAACAATGCGGTTTTCACCATTCGATGCGTCTTTTTATTGTGCAGTGCCCATGCTAAAAAAAAATTCCCGAACATAAATCCTGCCCCCCCCTTTTAGGGGTACAGTTCTTCCCATTTCTTCATTTTTAATCATAATTTTGGCACAAAATGGGGGAGGGGTGGGGTAATGGGGGAGGGGTGGGGTTAATGGGGAAACTCAGAAAAATAGATGCGATATACAGTATATATGTAACCAAAAAAAAATTAAAGTAAATCCTTTGCAAGGTGCCAGCCCCCTTCCCCCTTGGGGGTAATGGGGGAAGGGTGGGGGTAAATGGGGGAGAGGGGAGGGGGTATTGGGGAGAGGGGTGGGGTATTGGGGAGAGGGGTGGGGTTAATGGGGAAACTCAGAAAAAAAAATTGGTGGGGTAAGTGGGGGAGGGGGTGGGGTAATGGGGGATGGGGTGGGGTTAATGGGGAAACTCAGAAAAAAAAATGATAACAGAAAAAAAAATGATAACCAACATCGATTCCGGTCAGGAAGATCATGCTTATCACAACTAATGGAACACTATAACAATATTATTGATGCACTCGAAATCAATGAAAACTATGATTTGGCGGGCCGCAGGGCCCCCAATTACTGTCGGTTCAGTTATTTGGTCAATAAAACTATAGAAATGAACGCAGTCATGAAAATCTTAGGCTTCAAATCCGAGCTCATTGTATTAAGATTTGTGAAGCTTTAGATTTTCATGGCTGCGTTCTTTTCTGTAGTTTTATTGAATGAATAATTGGTTTGCCAGTAACTGGAAGGCCGCAGGCACCCCAATTACTGAGGCCCAAGGTGAGAGGAATAGAAATGATATCCAGATAAAGGGCTACTGATGTTCAAAATAAAATACGCCGTAGGCCCACAATTCAGCCGAAGCACCGCAGATCTAGCAAAATCGGCGCGTAGCGCCGACCTTTTGCTGGTTCTCTAAACTAAAATGTATAACTGCCTCACTATTTGTTTCTCTAAAACATGAATGTTATTTTTGAAATCCTCGATTAAAACTGGACAATAAAAAACAAGTAATGTTAAAAAATATTACAGGCTGTAAAACCGAAAAGATCCGAGTTTTACTTGATAATCATATTTAGGCTTACTTTAACTAGGAAAACCATTACAAACATTACAATAATTTTAACAGAACATTTTACTATTTGACAAAGAATAATTAAAATATTGATAGACTATTTTTATTTGATTTGACCCTTAAACTTTATCCTTAATAGAATGTTATGATGACGTAATGTATGGTATTATTGCGGAAATTGTCATTGTTTAGAAACGGAAAAGGTGTTTGTGGAAACTGTACTTAGTTCATTTATATACATAAATGAAACACTTTAAAATAGACGTTCACCAAATTTTCGGTTACTTCAGTGATTGTTTCTGCACGAAATACGAGATGTTTACTTAGATTGTTGAAAAGTTATTAAGAAACTCAAATAGAGAATGAGCTGCTTTGTGTTGATTCTGATAAAAGCTACATCGGGATTCATTCGTTGCCACTAGGCGATATGTGCCGTTCTAATCGGCCACTTCTGGCTTCGCTGTTGCAACGAGGCGTTATGTAAAAATAGATCATACACATGTAGGTTATATTTTTTAAAAACTTGCATAGACTCAATTCTATGATACAGGTAGAACTAAGACTCTTAAGATCTCGTAATGGAAAAGTAATTGCAAAATGTTAATTTCTTGCTTAAAATCCAGGAATTCATATTTTTGAGAAATTTGTCATTATGAGCTGCTCCTTTGTTTAGAAGCAGGAAAAGGTTATTTGTGGAAATCATAACGCAACACTACAGTAGTTTCCGCAAAATCAGTGTTTCAATCGACTTTGTCTGGTGAATAGATGGATGGGGAACGGTCTTCTCTATATACACTAGATGTAGCGAGTGTAGGGCCTGGTTCTGATTAATGAGTTAATCATTGTTTTGAATTTAATCATTAATTAACCAAAAAATATTTTTAGAAAATGATGGGAAGTGATTAATTTTCCTCAATTTCAGCATCATTTTACCTTAAATTTTGTAATGTATCATTTGAATTTGGCACCTTTTTGCGTGTATAAACTGTATAATCCGCCCATGCCTGATTTCTTGAACTAAAGCAAACTAAATGTTTGAGCAAATTGCCTTCTTTAGTCTTATCTCGCGCAACAGAAACAATAAAGCTCTTTCTTACTCTTTTCAGAAGTATTTAATTTTTAATCATTTTTAACCAGTTAATCATCGATTAATTAGAAAATTTCATCATTCATCACTTTCCTAAAAATTATTAATTAACCATGCCCTAGTAGCGACCCGTGGTTCGAATTTCACGTTAAGCTGCAGATAGGTCCCCGTCATATGAACAAAGTTAAACCCCAAACATTTTCTTAAATGCAGCCGTTTTCTTTAATGTCGTGTTCCCTCTCATTGGCGACTAAAATGACCCCTCCTCTCCACAAAAAATGTAAATTTTCGGTTATTGGTTTCCACACAAAATATATTTACTTAGATTGCTGTGAAGTTATTAAAGAACTTAAATATATAATGAGTTGCATTATTTTAATTGATGCCATTCTGATACAAACTACATCAGGACTCGTTCGTTGCTACGACGTGCTATGTAAATAGGCTATATAAATGCAAAAATAATTGAGTTATCCTTCTTCTATTGTTATGAAAATTATATAGTACAAACATAACCAATAAGAATTTAATGTCTTAATGTAATGTAATTCAGCTGGATTTGTTTTGTATATTAATTCGCAGTTTTCTTTTAAAAGTTTTCAAATGAGTTTGACTGATTTTGTATATTAATTATTATTGTGATTATATACAAATATAAATTAGCATTTCGGTCTTCATTTGTGCTACAAATCTATACATAGGTCTTCAAAAGAACTTTGGCCTTGCATTTTTGCGAGTTCCCATGTTCAACCAAGTGATATGTACAAATATAAATTCGCATTTCGGTCTTTATTTGTACTTAAAATCCATACATAGGTCTTCAAAAGAACTTTGGCCTCGCATTTTCGCGAGTTCCCATGTTCAACCAATTTTTGCCAAGAAATGTGTAAATAAAATTTTAAAATGGTGGTCTTGTTCGTAAGTGATATATACAAATATAAATTCGCACTTCGGTCTTCATTTGTACTAAAAATCCATACATAGGTCTTCAAAAGAACTTTGGCCTCGCATTTTCGCGAGTTCCCATGTTCAACCAGTTTTTGCTAAGAAATGTGTAAATAAAATTTAAAAATGGTAGTCTTGTTCGTAAATGTCACCTTTTCTCTCCATTTTTCGAAGAAATGTTCAGGCTTATCATTGCTAATTGTTTCTTTATAAACATTTTTCTTGGACACGGTATGGATCACCTGAAGATTAGGGCCCCCCAGCCTTCTTTAGTTATCCTTATAAGGCTAACTAGCTAAAATATCACGACCTAACCTAACCAATCGTCAAGGGCTTTTTGGTTAGCCTTATAAAGCTAACTAAAGAAGGCTGTGGGCCCTGATTTTCAGGTGATCCCACGGTACAGTAGAAAGTATTTTCTCATAAAGCCATAGCAAAAACTTGCGTTTTCAGTATATTATTCCCATAAAAGTGGTTGAACCAACTTATTGAGAAAACCTGATAAAAGTGGTTGTAGCTCGGTTTTTTTTATTTTGTTAAAGAAGTTGTTAATGGCTAAAGATGGTTGACTTGTATACAGAGGCGTAACTAGGGTTGATCGCGCCCAGGGCAAATCAATAAATGGCGCCCTTAAAACCAGTGTTCTTTAAAATTCTGGCTGAATTCTTATAATGGTACTCAAACTGGTTACTCGTAATAATACCGCTAACAAAATATACTTTTAAGAAGTTTATTTTATGACAAATGAAAATGAAAAACAGTTATATACATATAAAACTGTACAAAAATAGGTAAAAATAAATTGAAATGAAATGAAAATACAATTCATAAAATTATTTTTACAGTTTATACTTTAATGTTTTTCTATCCATATACATAACCGCGTATATTTACTATTAAGGTTGATATTAAATTTCTATTAATACAATTTAATTTTATAGAACCAAAGTATGGTTAATTATTTGCCGAATTACAATAGAAACAATTAATATATGTACAAGGAGAGGCATAACTTTTCATGAGAATACACTTTGATGTTTTCTTGAATTTTACTTAATTACCGATAGCAGAATTAGCAATTAGAATATTAGATACTGACAAAAATCATTCCAATTATATGGTACTTTAAAAGAAATGCCTTGTTTGCACCTATTATTTTTGGCTCTTTTAATGAATAATTTGGAACTTCACACTAAACGTATTTTTCTTACTTTTGCTGATGCAAACTTATCAATAATGTCATCAAAATTTGTTATTTCAGTTTCCTCACGTTCAATGCTGAGCAAGGCTAAAGCAGAAAGTCTTTCTTGGCCCATTGAAGCTCTCAAATATGATAAGATCAATGTTAACTTGCTGAAAGATCGCTCACAGCCAGCTGGCAATTGAAATTGCAATAGTGAGCACTATCTGAATAGCTACTCTCAAATTTGGAAAACCATTTTCATCTCCATACTGAACAATAAACTTGAGGAGTTCCTCAGCTTTAGAAATCTGAACATTTGGGCGACTTTTCAGAAGCATCTTACAATCCAGGATTTCTTCATAAAGCTCAAAGCCGTCAATATCATTGCTATAAAACTGTCCAAGGTTGAGACAACTTTTCTTTAAGATATTTACGTCATGACTACTGTTTCTTTCATTTGAGTCAAACAATAATCCTCTAGCATCTAAAAGAAATCCAAATTTTGAATCCAAGTCATGGAGACGGACAAATCTTTCTTCCATTTCATTATGGAGACGATCAATAGTTTCTTTCATTATTCTCATCATTTCTTCTTTCGCAGTTAACCCTACATCCTTGGCTTTTTCACCAGGCATTTGTTTCTTCTTTCTGGGGCGTCTTTCTACTTGAATATCCCATTCATCACACAGTTTCAGCCCTGCTTCAAGTGATTCACTGGCCAATGATTTTCGACTGCTTAAAAAATAATCTTGAAGGGCTTTTAAATCATAAGCAGCATCATGAAAGTTCATGGTATGATCTTGGAGTTGTTTTTGAACACGATCAATCAGAACAAGAATTTTGTTCCAAAATCCAAGCAAAGCCAAGAAATGAAAAGTCAAAATTTGATTCAGCACCTGCCTTGCATCACCTCTTGTATCAGCAGTTTCATTTTGATCATCAACCATGCTTTGCAAGAGTTCCACTATAATATCAAAGTATTCATGAACATTGAACAGGCTTCACAGCCTCTGTTCTGGAACTCCATCGAATTTCAGATTCAGATTTGACAACTATTGGTATGGCATCTTTCAGCTTTTTCCAACGGAGAGTTGAACGTGAAAAGAATGAATAAAGCGACTGAATTGCACCAAAAAACGTCACCATCACTGCATCATGGTTAGCAGCACGCACTCCAACCAAATTGAGAGAATGATTATCGCAGTTTACAAAAATAGCTTTGCTATTTTTTTCAATAATCCTCTGTTGAACACCACTTTCATAACCAGCCATAACTGCAGCATTGTCATAGCATTGAGATCGACAGTCTTCTAACGGCATTTTGTCTTTTTCCAGTTGTTCCAAAATCACTTCCACAATGTTTTCAGCATCCTTTCGTTTTAATTGGATAAATCCAAGAAAAGACTCTTTTATAAAAATTGTTTTCTCCTGAAAATCAATATCAACATAACGAACTGTTTCTGCCATTTGCTCTCGATGTGCTTGATCTGGAGTAGAATCAAACATGAGGCCAAAATATTTGGCCTTATGAATGCTCTGTAACAATTTCTGACGAACAGTAGAAGCCATCAGCTGAATAAATTCATTCTGCACTAACGGAGATAAATATGATGTTCTTCCAGGGTGCTTTTCCACAATACTGAGATGTTCTTTCATGACAGGATCAAACCTTGCCAACAATTTTAATAACCCAAGAAAATTTCCAATATTGCTTTCCTCTTCCTGTCTAAGGGATTCCTTGTGACCTCGCAATGCAAGGTTCTGAGTTGCTAAAAATTTTATGCAATGGAGAATTCTGTGGAGAACATCTCGCCATTTTTGTTTTTCTGTTGCAATTTGAGCTTGAAGCTCTACGTCAATGATTCTTCTGTTTTCTAAAAGATTTCTTTCCATTTCCTTCCATTGGGTGAAGTAGTATCGATGATTTTTTGCATTTTCATGGGTGCTAAGCCTTTCTGGTGCTTTCCAATGATTGAACCAATTTTCTTGCTCCAATGAAGACTGATTGTCAATTTGAAAAAATAGCAAACAACAAAAGCAAAAAGCTGCTTTCTTCTCTGGAGAATAAACAAGCCATGAGCGCCAAACTTCTTCTCCACATCCATTTCCCAACTTTATTTTAAACCATCTTTCATTCATTGATCGGGTTTGTGTGGGAACAAATGGCCCTTCACTATTTTGAAAATACTTCGAACCCAATGTGACCATTTCTGTCCTCAGAGCATCTGATAAAATTACTTTTTTTGATATTTTATCAAACTCCAAGAAGCCTACATCGTGATGCTGAATCGCATCTGGTATAGGCTGTGATGTTTTTTCCTGCTTTTCGCTACTCAAAGTTTTAGTATCTTCTGGCTTCTTGAAAGACACTTAATTCTCCTTCTGATACACTGGCGGGTTGGTCAACACTCATATCTGATGCAGTTAATGCTGATGAAGGACCAGCTTGTTGCTGTTCAAGAAATGACATCATAAAGCCACTTGACTTTTTAGCTTCTGCTTCTTGCATTTTTCTTTTCTTCCTGCCTTCTGCTCCACTCAGCTTCTTTTTCGGTATCGGCAATGTTCGCTTCATGGTAAACTTTTCTAGAGAAAGAAACAAAAAAATAGGATAAATTAATAATTCATAATAAAATTCTAATAAAAATAGAATGAATTAATTAAGTTAAATGAAGTTAAAAATCTGAAATTCATGGAAATTCGATGGCTAGAGATATGGTACCGGTACATTTTCAAAAGAGCATGTTTTTACTTAAAAAAAAAATTTTAAATCATAAAAATGGCCCCCCCCCCAAAATTTGGCGCCCAGGGCACGCGCCCCACCCTAGTTACGCAACTGCTTGTATAGTTCAAAATGGTCCTTTGAACCATTATTTACTCTGAAGGTCGAAATCGATACTTTTAATTGATTGAATTAACCAGTTTTCCTTTTCACTGTTTCAGTGCACTGTAATTTAAACTTGAGAAGATTTCTTAGTTAGTTTAATCTATGAAGAAAGTTTATTCAGTTGATATTTGGAAAAAAAAGTCATCAAATCTAGTAAATTCTTATTCAGTTTCAATAACTAAATGTTTGGGATGTATTTTAAAAATTTGTAGGCTTAATTATATCATGCAAATCGGCGTAATACTTTTTCTGTATACTTTTTCACTTACGTTATTATTAAAAGGTGTTCCTATTTGCTTAAAAAAATACCAAATAGGTAATTTAATGGCTGTATTAGATTTTAAACATTTTAAACAAAGTTGCTACACACAAGTATTAGGAAGATGTATTCTGAACTAAAGCTTTTGCTATTTGCACTTTAGAACCAGTGCTCATTTCAAAATTTTGACTGTCTTCAGTGTGCTCTCGCGAGCAACGTATAGTGTATGTATGTTAGGCGACCTTGGTTTCAAGCATCAAAATAAGTCTTCAGATGTCAAAAAATAAATACGATAAAAAATTAAAATTAAATGTTACGGGTAACCATTTATAATTTTTAAATAATATAAATGTTACGAATGGCTACTTATAATATATTAGTTCTAACCACGACTGAAACGTCCTTATTGGCTTTACCTTCAAATATTTAGTTTGTTTCATTAGGAAGTTAACTCAGCTTGGGCTAATAAACGAAAAAAAATGTACATAGTCTTTTAATTGATAGAATTAAAAATAACTACAAATATAAAACTAAAATCCGAACACATTTAGATGTCTAAACGAAAAGTCATTTTAGAATACTGTAAGCAATCAGTTAGTATAATTTCTGTATGTTTAAAGTACAGTATTTTATTTCTTTTTAAAAAATTTCTCTCTCTCCAGGTATCCACAACTCCACTAGGTCCCCAGTGATAATCATGGCACCATCGGTTAGAACCCTGGCAGAATATAGAAGATTAATTTTACCATGATTTTCTCTGATCCATGAATATGGCCCTGTTGCCAATTAGGGCTGTGCCGGATACCACTATCCGGCAGGATATCCGGCCGGATAACAGCTATTATCCGGTATCCTGTATCCGGCCGGATAGATGTCAGTATCCGGCCGGATAGCCGGATATTTATGATAGTCTTTTTTGTAATGGGAATACCATCTGGGCCCGCCCCTTTCCAATCTTAGCTTGCATAGCCTTTAGCTAGCAAAAGTTGAATATAGTTGTACAAAAATCTAAAATTAAAATAATTGATAAATAAGCATGTACCACTACTAGTATGTAACTATATTAACACTGCTAAAAAGGCAAAATGTTTGGTCCAGCTAAAAGTGTGACGCATAGCTAAGATCCCAGCTTCCCTTACTTTTTAATTTTTATTTTTATTTTTTATTTTTATTATATTGCAAATTACAATATGAAAAAATATGAATTAGCGAAACCTTTTATTAAGATTTCAGATATAAAAATAAAACATATAGCCTAATCAAATATACCAGTAAGGTAAGTGAAATTATTAAAATAGCAAAACCTTAAAAAGTAAAAACTCACATTAAACAATAAAAATTAATACTATGTTCAAGACACTAGATTCACAAGTTTAAATCAAATTTTCGTCCATTGTGATGGATAAAAAGAAGCATCTCCCCTCGCTTTGGTAGCAAAGTACTTCTTTTTTCTTCAAAAATATTTCCGTATTCGGAAAACATTCTTTCTGAGAAAACTGAAGATGCTTGTGTCACTAGCCATTTTAGAGCAATTTTCTTGAGAGATGGAAAGGATTCTTCATTTTTCCAAATTTCAAGTGGAGATAGTCGTCTGTCTGATATGGTTTTTTTTGCATATTGCTCAATTTCCTCTGCTATTTCTGCGAATGAAGCCATCTTACGGCTTTTTTTTAACTTTTTCTCACCAGGTATCTTTTCTGAATTTTCTTGTGTTAGTTCCCTGAAACAAGCAGAGAGTGGATCATCATCAAACTTTGCCTTTTTTCTTCCTGTTGAGGAGGAAGAAGAATTAGAATCGTCGCTGCTGTGAGCCTGTTCTTCAAAATATTTATCTCTAATTTTCTCTAGGTTGTTTATTTCATTTATTTCTTCAATTAACCATGTCTTAATATTTTCCTTTTGTTGATCTTTGAAAAACAAAAATTTAAGTCGTGGATCAATGACAGTTGCTAGAGCATACTTCCGATTTGTTAAGACATTTAGACACTTTCTTTTTTCATTGCTTTCATTGGCAAAAAATCGTGACCGCAATGACTTCAACAGTTCATCTTTTGTAGTTTGGACTCCTTGATCATCCTGGCCAATTTTTGAAAGAAACCTTTCAAGCGCGCACATGTTTGGGATAACAGTAGAGAGTAAACTACTGTATATTCTGTACTCATTTCTTGGGTGAGTTTAAAAAATGGCTGTAAAAGCTTTAAAAGATTTTCAATCAAGTACCACTCATTAGATGAAATAACAAGTAATTCACTATGATCAGCAAGGTATATTTGAACTGATTTTTTCAACTTAACCATACGTTCTAGCATCAAATAAGATGAGTTCCAGCACGTTAAAACATCTTGTACCAATAGAAGAGGAACATGACCCTGTTGTGTTTGGAGAGCTTTAAATTCAGAAGTAGCCAGTGGGGAGTGGTTAAAATGTGTCACTAAACGTCGACACTTTGCCAAAAGATCTTTTATAGATCATTGAGCCATTAATGCATCATTCACCACTAGCTGTAGCAAATGAATTGAACAGTGAACAGAAGGTATTTCCGCAAGGTCACATCCCAAAGCTATGTTAGAAGCTCCATCTCTGACCAATATATTACGCCTTGATCTGTCAATATTCCATGATTGCCACATAGATTGCAATTTGTCCGCTATATTAATTCCTGTATGCGATCCTGAAAAATGAGCTGAATGCAATACTGCATTACAATGAGTGTAGTCATTCATGATCCAATGACCTGACAAGGAAATGAATGATTCATTTGAAGAAGAGCAGGTCCAAATATCGGAAGTGAAGCTAATGTATTTCCCTTCTTTCAATTTATTCATAACAATTTCTTTGAGTTCTTCATAGATTTTGGGTATGACTTTTTCTGAAAAATATGTTCGATTTGGTAGCAAATACCTTGGCTGTACGTGGGCCATCAGTCCTATAAAGCCATCTTGTTCAACTAAACTAAAAGGATGGTTGTCCAGTGCCATCATTAATCCTATCTTTTTATGTAAAGCTTGAGCTTTTGAGTCATTTATATCCCATAATTTCTTAAAGGAAAAACTTTCTTCTAACGTGAGTTGCTTTTCCATGGCAACTAATTTTTTCTCCTTCGGAGCCATTGAGGTGGTCGCTATAGGTTGATTTTGATTTTCAGATGATTTGTTAAGTTGAGACACTTCTTTATATTCTTTTGAATGCAGCATCTTTGCATGATTGTGCAAAGGTTTTGTGCTATAGCACCTAGCACCCAATTTCTCTGATCCCCTTTTAATCTGTTTGGAACATAGGGAGCAAATAGCTATCGTTGGATTAGTCTCATGTATTGTAAATATTTTCCAAATAAAACTAGCCATTTTAGGGGGTAAATAATGTTAAAATATTGCTGTAAGCCTATAACTAATACTAACTAGCTATATAGCTATATGATTTAGGCAATGAAACAATCCTGAAAAGGATAAAATATAGGTAATTAGTAAAGTTATTGAAAGATAGCTATAATTTACATCAAATAGTGATTAAAATTTGATAGTATAGTCAATTAGTCAAGTAATAGCTAAATAATAATATATAAAAAATTATGAATTATTTGAATGATATTATCCAGTATCCGGCCGGATATCCGGCCGGATATTTTTTTATTATTATCCGGCTATCCGGTATCCGGCCGGATAGTAAAAAATACTATCCGGCACACCCCTATTGCCAATACGAGTCAAAATGCTCACCTGAGGATTTCCATGAACGGCTCAACTGGCCACTCTATTCATGCGAGACTATTTTATTCAGTCCGAGGTTACGCTTCAAACCTAAAATGTTAATTTTACTCGTGTCGTATTTCTGTTACTCGCAATCTTATGAAGTTAATTTTATATCCAATCAATAAATTAGCTTTTCTTTTGGAATAAAATTTGGCAACCTTTAATATTACCATCATTTTTCCTTATGAAATTTATGCAGAACCAAATTACTAGGTTATTTCTGAGAGATTTAAAGGTAATGTAGATGAGTGAGAAGCGCACGAGGATGTGAAGTGAATAATTATGTACTGTACGTTAGAGATAGAAAGTTAGCAGAACTGACGGTGAAACAGTAAGTAAAGTCAAAATATCGGAAGGGCTCAGGATATACAACGACAATGTTAAATTGCTAAATATCGTATAAAGTTAAATGATTATGCAGAAACGGACGAGTATGATTTTGAACGAGAATCAATAACAGAATCGCTTTGTGCATGCTAATACTGCGGTCTTAATAAATGAATTAAGAACAGCGACAGCTAAAATAAATTAAGTATTGTAGCTAAATCTGATATCACTGAGTAAGGAATGAGAATACTTTCGGGGAGGGAGAATTGGAATAAAGGCGTCTAATGTAAGAAACGAGAAAAAGATTGTTTTGGTACGTTTAGAGTATGGGACATGATAGGAGAATTAAACTGGTATATGGTGTAATGGCAGTGTGTAGCTGCTGAAGTAGAGCTAAGGTTTTTATTATTATTATTATTATTATTCTGTAAAGCGTGTTAAATTGCTCACTTCAAATGAGCCAACAGGTTGTACCTGTATTTTTAATATGTATCAAAATAATAAATAAATTATTTTACGACCTTTTCATCATCAAAATTTCAACCTTCAATATTCGCTTGAACTTTGGATTCAAAATTGTATTAAGTTCAATGTACATACAATTATGTATATTTGCAAATGCTTCGGGCGTAATATGCAAAAACTGAATGAACTACAACAGGCACAGTATTCACGGGAATGTGGGTCGCATTACCTTAATACTGGTCGCTGTTCCCATTTTTTCTTCACGAGGGTCGCGGGTTTGAGCGGCTATATTACATGAATAATTAGAGTAATTTAATTTAAACTAAAAGTGGTATATAAATGTGTATAGAGGAGATGTGTAGGAAGTTGATGCGGGCTAAATTAAAAGGAATTTTATCTGCACGTATCAACCGGGGTACACAGATCCCAGTGCCAATTCCCGCAGCTCAGTGGTTAACACAATTTCCCTATAAGCGAGGCGAAGACACCGAGGTTGAGGATTCTATTTCTAATATTGCTGTTAATAATAAATCGGAAGTTAGCGCAAATGGTCACATTAGTTAACGTTAGCGCTGTTATATTCTGGCCCTCTTTATTCATTATTATGTCCCATTCTTTCCAAAAAAAGCAATAGTGAACCCTAGAGACTGCGATGGTACAATATTTTTTGTGGTGTGTGTGTGTGTGTGTGTGTGTGTGTGTGTTACAAACCATCGAAATACAGTATAACGGTAGTAGTGCGTTCTGCTGCGGCAATGTACGAGTAGTTTCAATTAAATTTTACTAAATTATTGTACAATGGATTCATGTCTCCGTTCTGAGTTAGAACATTAAGTATGTTTTGTAGAAAACGAGGAGTTTCAAAACGGTGATAATAAGAATACTTATTATCGGGATATATTGATTCATAAGGTAAGTGTGGCCCAGTATATTCCGGCAATTGGGACCGAGAGCAGGCTTGGGTTCAAGTACTTTTTCTCAAGTACTTCAGGAATTTGAGAAAGTAAGTACAAGTACTTGATGTAGAAAAATTCGTCAAGCAATTCTAAGTGCTTAATTGTCAAGTACAAATACAAGTGCTTTCGTGGAAGAAAATTAAATTTATCCTTATTTGTTTACAATTTTAGTGTTATTCACAAAAGATAAACGCAAACCCATCACAAAGCCCCTGTAAATATCACAAGGCTTATAGTTACACATCTAATACAAATAAGTAATGTTTCCTATAAGTATGACCTCACTGACAATCTAAATGCCTAACTTGAAAGTAAGTTGGTTCGAAATATGAAAGTGAATATGTTAAACTCGGTCTAAATGTAAATTTGTCCCTCATCCTGAGGCAGTGATGCTTGTTATCACGAGTATTTCTAAATTAAGTGAAATAAAAAAACAATGATGAAACTGAATCAATCAACTGGTTGCAAAAAGTAAACTCAAGCACTTCACAAAGCCCATGTATACATCACATAGACCATAGTTAAAAAATAGTGATAATGTATTCAACTATTCATAACCATGAAGTCACTCACGCCCCATGCCTAGCCTTACCAAATGTAGCTTTTCATTACCAAATGCTTGAAGTACTTGAAAAATACTTGAATGTTTTCAAGTACATTTCAAGTACAAGTACCTAAAAATTGGTACTCGAGTACCAAGTACAAGTAAGTACTTGAACTCAAGCCCAAGTCCTGATCATATGACTAGGATATACAGTTTGACCACCACCAAGGTGTTCACAAATATTGTTTAACCCATTAACGCCAGCGTCCTCTATATGGGTATAAATGTTTACTTATTTTATGAAGAGATTCTAGTTATTGTTTAATGGCCAAATTATTGTACTAAGGGCATAAAGGATAAAGACTATCCAATTTTACACATTAGATTCCCTAATTATAAAATTCTCTAATTCGGTGGGTCGTCAATGAAAACGGTTTTGGGGAAACTAAAAATGAACGTTTGTGAAATTTACTGTGTTTACTGCGTTTTATTCTCAAAATATTGAATTTATTTAATTTATTATTATTTTTTTACTTTTTTTAACTAAGATTTTGAAAGGAGATTTAAGGTGGTATGCTGCTAAAATATATAACGGTGGCATAAAAGTAATAAAACATTCTTCAAACATCTGGAAAATGAAGGATAGTATGTATGTTAATTAATGAAGTTTATGGGGTCGCATATACCGCGGTGGGGGTAACACATAGGGCGCCAATGCTAAAACTTGAATTATAGATTCCTCGTGCACAAAACACAAAGAAAAATGTATTTTTAAGGAAGATTTTTTCTAGTTTTATTATTTAAAATCAAATTTGCAAAAGTATATTCCGGGTTTAAGGTAAATATTCGGCCATGAAAATTTGGCGCCCTACATGCCCGAATTAAGCACGACAGATATGGATTTTTAAGGGAGGGGTAAATTCAAATGTTTATAAAGAAACAATTAGCAATAATAGGCCTGAACATTTTTTTAAAAATGGAGAGAAAAGGTGACATTTACGAACAAGACTACCATTTTAAAATTTTATTTACACGTTTCTTAGCAAAAATTGGTTGAACATAGGGACTCGCGAAAATGCGAGGCCAAACTTTTTTGAAGACCTATGTATGGATTTTTAGCACAAATGAAGACCGAAGTGCATATATGCATATATATATATATATATATATTTATATCTTTCGAGGCCCAATTCGAGATTTTTAAAGTGGGGCCCTAAGGTTAAAGTTACCTTCCCATAGTGGGTGCATGCTTGCTGAAAGAAAACAACAATGATTCAACAACAAATATCATTTATTTTGGATGTGATCACAAAGAAACCTTTCTGCCTTTCATAGTGGCAAATTTGGCAATGAGGTCTGTATAGTTACAGTTTCTCGCAATGTCGTTTTCACTGGAAAGGATCGCCAGATTACTGAGTCGATCCTGCAGCAGTTCTGATTTCTGCCGTATTTCATGCCGTATTTAATTTACAACTCAAAACCAAAATATTTTTTTATACTGGACTCATATGTTTGCGGGGCCCAAAACAACCGCTTTGCTTGCTTTGCCCAAAGGCCGGCCCTGAATGTGGAGGCCTCTTAATGCAGTGTGAAGTGGGCAGCTGCATGATGTGGGTGAAACATTGATTTCGTGATAAAGCAGAAATAAACTTCGTGTATTTTTGGTAAATAAAAATCTCATTAAATATATAATATGTGTATATATAAATGTTGACTATTCATATTATGAATTATTTTAGAATATTTAGGAGCTACAAAGCTGCTACATGCATATATACTGAAATGTATATAAACTATAAATTAGTGTATATATTAAATATTCTTTGCATATAATTATATTTGTAAAATATATGTAGCATATCCATATACGAGGGGCGGTCAGAAAATAAGTATAATTTCGTAACTAAAGGACCTACATTGATTATTATGTTTGTATCAGGTGAATTCGTTAATCATTGTTGGCAACAATGCATGTCGATTCGGCTGCCACCTACCGTACATTGGTTATACGAGTCAGTTGAACATAACGGTTCGACTGGAACAGTGCCTGCCCTACGGAGCAGTCCAGGACGTTTACGTTTAATGGCCACTCGTAAACGTTCCAGTGTTGAACAATATGCAGCTGCATTGATTGTTGTGCCTTTTTGCATGAAGTCTGCGAGCAAAACGCCTTCGTGGTCCCACAACACGGTAACCATCACTTTGCCAGCGGACCTCACAATCTTGTTTCCATTCCATGTTGGCACGTTTTGTTTCCGGAGAACGGTAATGAACCCATGTCTCGTCTCCTGTGACAATGAGCTCGAGAAATTCTTAACCACTGACAGACTCGGAATATCGTTGCAGAAATGACAGGGCACTGTGGAGAGAATGTCGTCATCATATGTATGAAGTCGTTTTGGCTAACGTATTTTTTAGTATTCTTGAACCTTCGAAAGGACCACAAGTCTCATTGTTAAGCGATTCATGACACAATGGCCAGTTATCAATAAAGAAAACTTTACATCAGCAGGAATGAAACTTTTTGAAGGAGATGATACAGTACCTCTCCGACGATCTTCAGAACAGCAGCTTCTTAAGATATGACTACAGTGAATTCCTCCATCTTTCTCTAATTTTTCTGGGAGGAAGTTTGCCTAAGAAGTACATCAGAGCTCCAGGAACTCTTCATCAAGCTCGCTGGATGGCAAAAGCTTTGAAGATCTTTCTCTTCCAGGAGCAAATGAAACTTAATGCTCATAAAAAAAAAAACCGAAAGATTTTTGTCTCTTTGTGGCACTTGTTTATAGTAAATATTGGCATGAAGCCAAGGGCCCCTGAGGGCCCATAGAAACAACCTAACTTTTCCAACATTTATGGAGACTTCTCCAAACAGGGTTTTGGCTGAAATTGCACTCGAGGCATTTAAGAGGTATCTCTGATACTTCTCAAACAGACGTGTTTACTAAATTGTGTTATCCTATTTCATTTCTAGATAACTGCCTTAAGAAAGCTAAGAATAGGTGTTATAATAATGTAACTGTAAATGAATTTGAGCATAAAAATATCCTACGCCTACCTTACCATGTAAATTTTAAACATCTTCCCACCTTACTTAAAACAATTGGCAGTAACATAGTCTTTAAGTGTAATAATACGATTAAATCTCTCCTAATAAAGAACAGCCCGGAAAATGCTGTTGAGTGTGTGTATTCGATCGAATGCACACAATGTTACTCGGTATATATGTTACAGGGCCCTTTGCTTTGTCCCTCTATGGCGAATGTGGGAATACACCTTTCTTCGGTGTAAGGGCTTTCTCTGCCCTCGTGGACCATTGGACCCGTTTGGGGACCCGGCTGATCTCCTGCTTCTTTTCCTTTCTTTCTCCTTTCACCCTTTCTTTCTGGCTTCTCTCTCTTTTTTGGCGTTGTTTTTTTTACCTTGATTTTGACCCCTTCCTTGGCCTTTGGGTGTGGAGGGTGGTTGCCCTGCACCCTTGTCGCTTTTCAACCAAACCCAAGCCCTGTCCCTGCCACTTTTCACCGCGAGTTGGATGAGAGTGGCCGCCTTTCAGGCACAGGTACTGGGTACGGGTGTATCTCCCCTGCGTGACATCTATTGGCGGTGGGACCAAGTGTGCCCACGATTCGCCTTTCCCTTGTTGGAGTCGGTGGTGGCTGGATGCGCGCGGGAGATGAAGTTCTCTTGTTCGCTATGGATACGTCTCCCCCTCGGCTTACGACTACTGCTTCTCATTCCCGGACTACTACTTCTCTCAACACTCGGGTGGTGGGCAACCAGGCCTTCGAGTCCTCTACCACTGGAAGACCGCAACCTGATGGGGTTGACCCCCCTGTGGAAGCGGAACGCTTGCACTCTCCTTTTCCGTTGCCGACCCCAGTCCGTCCCTCGACTATGCCCTTGGACCTACACTCTCTGGAGCAGGGGTCTCGCCCCAGCCCACCTCAGCCACCTTAAGTTCCACGAGGACTTGCCCCCACAACCGGCTTCTTGCTCTCCCCATATGCCCCCCTCACCCGTCGTCAGCCCATCTCCCCACGGAGAGAGCCCCGCGGCGGACGGGGCAGCCGGCATTCACGGCCGTCCTATCGACCGTTGAATATCCCAGTCCACTTCGACTCTACGGCCTCCCTCTCCCTTCAAACGGATGTTCCAGGCGATCCGAACCCACAGCAACTCCAGCCGCTACGACGTACGCCCACAGAGGGATGGCTCCCTCCTCGTAAAATCACGCTCAGCCGCAGAGACAAAAGCCCTACTCTCCGTCACTGAGGTCCTTGGATGCTCGGTGTCCGTTTCCCCACACCCTCGCCTGAACCATAGTCAGGGCACTATTTACGCCACCCGCCTATTGTCGATCGCAGTGAACGAGCTCCTGGAGGATCTCGCACCCAAGGAGTCACTAAGATTTATCGCTTCACATCCCGACAGGGAGGCACCCCTCCCCCACCCCACGTCTGCTCCTTACTTTCAATACCTTAATCCCCCCCCGACCGCATTGTATGGGGTATGGGAGACCGCGCGTCATGCGAGTTTTCTATCCGCCCATACATCCCGGACCCGACCCGTTGCTTTAAATGCAATAAGTTTGGACACGTTAGCATCGTTTGTCGACAGCCGCATCAACTGTGTGTTCACTGTGGACAACTCGCTCACCCTGACAGGTGCCCCAATACACCCAAATGCTCCAATTGTGAGGGCGCACACCCCTCTTCATCCCGCGAATGCCTTTTCTTCAAGTCAGAGGAGGAGGTCCGAGGCCTACAAGTAACGGACTTCCTTAGCCACCGTGAGGCACGAGATAGGGTGCGGAGTCGGGAGTGAGGCCGGGGGTGTCTTATGCCGCTGCTCTCGGCTCTATCATCTCGGCACGCCGCCCTGGCCTGCCACCGAAACACCCCCCAGCCACTTCTCCCGGTCCCCCCGAAAGAATTCTCGCAGGACCCGACGGTCTCCTGTCCCCCCACCATCCCTCCCCTCCCCGCACGTCACCTGCCACGAACCCCCCAGGAGTCTGGGACCAGGACACCCATGTCCCATCCACCTCAAACCCTGCCTTCCAAGTACTCTCTGCACACGCCCGGAGCAAGCCGTCGAGGCGGAGACGCCGGAGCGTGTCGCCAGACCCTCCGGCCTTCCAACGTGTCTCTCCCTCTTCCCCCAAGAACCAAGAAGACGGCTCGGACCCTCACACCGCCCACTACGTCTTCTATGTCCATCTCTCCCCACCGCAGAAGTCCCACCACTCTACCCCGACAGACTCTGACAATAGTAGCTGAAATCCATCACCCGCCCCCTACGACGAGACCCAATCTGAGCAATATCCTCTCCCCCGAGGATCCAGTGGATGGGCCCTGGCGCAGCTGCACGGTGTGACCGAGGGGAGCTCGGCCGCGCCCACGAGTCTCATGCATCTGCCCTTGCCTCCTGGTGCCATCTTCTCCACCCCTCCACGAGACCACTATGGTTCACCTCCTTCCACCCCCATAGTACCTACCCCCCAACATCCCCGGCCCCCTCCTTGTCAGCCACCCTGAGTGCGCCCTCCCTCCCACCCGGTCCTTCTGGTACCCCCTGTCGCCACCTAGGGTCCGCCGTGAGACCACGGACAGGCGGGGTGGCGCCACTTTTGAGGTTAACGTGCCCCCTCCTGGCCCGACCACAGAAGCCCGTCAAAACACTTCTGACCCTCTCAGCCCACGACGTTCCTCTGTCTGCGGTGATCCACGCCTCCGGTCTCGCTCGGCCGACTCGACCCCGCAACCTCCGCGGGGTTCGACAGGCCGACCGATTCCTTCCCTGGTGAACGGTAGATAGCCAGCCATGCTCCCGACCCATCCTTCAATTTCGCGAACTCCAGATCTCCCTTCACACTCCAACCTCCTAGCGCCTACACCTTTACCCATCCCCCTTCATCAACTAATGGATCTCCCGAAAACCACAATAGTCCACTGGAACTGTAGAGGAATATTCGCGAACTATGAAGGCCTTAACTCCTTGATTGCCACTTCCCGTCCGGTGTGTGTCTGTCTCCAGAAGCTAATCGTGAGGACCAGGCCCATGCCCTGCCCTACTGGTTATTCTTGCATCGCCACCCCGCCTCCTACCTGCACTTGAAGGGGAGCTGCCATTCTCGTACACCACGCAGTCCCCTTCCACAATCTCTCCATCCGGTCCCTGCTACAGGTGATTGCCGCCCGGCTCTCCCTGGATAAACAGTACACCGTCTGCTCAATCTACCTCCCCCGCCCACGCTCGTCTCCCGCGACGACCTGGTGGAAGTCGTACAACAACTCCCCAGGCCCTTCCTACTACTGGGCGATTTCAATAGTCGCCACCCCTTGTGGGGCGACAAACACTCCACCTATATGGCCCCAACCCTGATATCTGTCATGACCGAGCTCTCCTTCGAGTGCCTCAATGATGGCTCTCCTACATTCTACCATGCCACCACCTGCACTCCATCCTGTATAGACCTGTCCCTCGTTTCAACTGATGCCCTCCTAGATTTCACGTGGCAAGTCCTTCGAGAGGACCGTGGAAGTGACCATTTTCCCATTCAACTCACGCTCAATCGACCCGACCAGACTGTTCGGGTACCGGTAAGGTGGGTTACTACCAACGCGAATTGGGCCCGCTTCCGCGGCAACACGTATACAACCCTTACAACTGCCCACTTCCCATCCATCGACGAGGGTATCGCATATTTCGAGTCCGTCGTTCTAGCGGCTGCAAGCACTAGCGTACCACGATCCTCCGCCTGCGCGGAGGACCCCGGAGTGCGCGGAGGCAGTGCGCGCCAAGAAGAAGGCAACTCGGCGCTTCTACCGGACGCGACACCCCATCCATCGCACGGAGATGCAGCGGGCCAGGTCCATCGCCCGCCGCACAATGAAGACAGCGCGCCGAGCCTCTTGGCGTGCCTTTGTGTCCGGCATCACTGCCACCACACCTTCGGCTACCATCTGGAAGAAGGTACGGGGTGTCGAGAGGCGACATGTCCCCTCCCAACCCCGGGTCCTCCGGACTAATGACGGACTCCTATGTGAACCCAAGTCGGTGGCAAACCACCTCGCTTCTACCTTCGCCGCCGTTTCTTCCTCTGCAGCCGATTCCGTACCCGCCCCTGACGATAGCCCCTCTCCACCTTCCATAGACAGCACCTACAACCGATTGTTTACCATGCGTGAACTACAGGCGGCACTGGCCTCTCGACGATCCCCTTGTCCCGGTCCGGACGGTATTCCGTACGGCATGATCCAGCACATCCACACTACCTTACAGATTTTCCTGCTAGACCTACACAATCGCATATGGATAGAGGGCGCCTTCCCCTCTAGGTGGAAGGAGGCCCACGTCATCCCTATCCCCAAACCCGGCAAAGATTCCTTGGACCCCACAAACTACAGACCCATCGCCCTGACGTGTTGTGCCTGCAAAATCCTCGAGAAAATGGTCGCTACGCGATTATCGTTCGTCCTTGAAAATAGCAATTCCTTCCCGGCTACCCAGTCCGGCTTCAGACAATTCCGCTCCACCACTGATCCCCTCCTGCTTCTCAGCCGGGACATACAGGATGCCTTCGATAATGGACAGTTCGTACTGTCAATTTTTTTCGACATCCAGAAGGCCTATGACACCATCCGTCGAGCAATGATCCTCGGTCAGCTCCGACATCTGGGCTTTGTCGGAGCCATGCCGACCTTCATCGGGCTTCCTTTCCTCCCGGACCTTTAATGTCCGGGTGGGCTCAGTCCTCTCTGACACCTTCGTGCAGGAAGACGGGGTCCCACAGGGAAGCATCCTCAGTGTTCTCTGCTTCTCCGTCGTAATGAACACGGTCTCACAATGCCTTCCACCCTCCATCCGCTCTTCCATTTACGCGGATGACCTTGCGATCTACTTCGCAGGGCGAGAACCGTCCGTCGTTCAACGACAAATGCAGCTCGCCATCTACCGGGTGGAAAAGTGGGCGACGTCGGTGGGTTTCCGCCTTTCCATCCCGAAGTCCAAGTGTATGCTCTTCAGTAGAAGACCCACAACCCTTCCTCTACCCTCTATCACATTATACGGCAGTCCTCTTGAGGTGGTACCCTCCACTCGTTTCCTGGGCATGACCCTAGACCGGCGGCTCAATTGGGTTCCCCATCTCAAGCACCTAAAGCGATCCCTTCGACGACCCCTCGCTCTCCTGGATCACCTCTCCCACACCACATGGGGTGCAGATCGACGCTCTCTTCTTCGCATTTACACTTCCATAGTACAGTCGAAGTTGGACTATGGTAGTGCAGTTTACGGTTCAGCCTCCAACGCTCGCCTCCGTATCCTGGACCCGGTACTTAATAGAGGCCTCCGCCTCGCCACCGGTGCTTTCTGCTCCTCCCCAGCCTCCAGCCTCCATGTGGAATGCGATCATCTCCCTCTCGCCCTCCGACGGGGTCTACTCCTCATGAAGACATACCTCCGTGCACAGAGGCTACCTTCTTCGCTTCTGGGCACGGCGGTTTCAGAACTACCACCTCAGGGACGGAGCTGGCACTTCACTGAAGTGGTCCGCACTTTCCTTGATCTTTTCAACATGCCCGCCCCCTCAGTTGTCCCCATTTCATTCAGCATCTACCCCCCCTGGCTCCTCACCCCTATCAAGTTTTGCAAGGATCTGTGTGCCCTACCGAAGAATACTACGAGCGCCATGATATACAGGTCACTCTTCCGCGAACACGCAATCCAACACCCGGACGCAGTCGCCATTTACACAGATGGTTCCCGCTCGGAAGCTGGTGTGGCCTCCTCAGCGGTGATTCTGTCCCAGCCGCTTTCTCGGGGCGTCGGCCTGCCCCGCGAGGCCTCTGTTTTTTCGGCGGAATTTTTCGCGATTACGGAGGCCCTCGATATTGTGCGCACCCACTCTGCCAGCTCTTTCGTCATTTATTCAGATTCCCAAAGCGCACTTCTCTCCCTAGAAATATTTAACTCTCCTCACCCGCTCGTCTGTACCATCCAGCAAACCTTCCACTTTTTAACGACCCTCCAACACAAGACAGTCGCCTTCTGCTGGGTCCAGGCTCATGTCGGCATGCAGGGTAACGAGGAGGCGGACCGCACGGTAAAGACTGCCTGCTCACTGCCGGCCTCCTCCCGACCCCTCCCCTTCTCCAACTTCTTCCCGACTTTCCGCTCCCACTTCCGCTCCATATGGCAGCGGGAATGGGACCAGGCCACACAAAATAAACTCCACATGATCAAGCCACAAATAGGATACTGGGCCTCCTCATTCCACCGGTCCCGCCATAAACAAGTAATCCTCGCCCGTCTCCGCCTAGGCCACACCCGCATCACCCACGGACACCTTATAGCGAAATCGCCAGCCCCGCTTTGCACTACCTGCCATACGCCTCCTGGTGGAATGCCCAAAGTTGTCCGCTCTTCGTCGTAGGTGTTTCCCTCTCTCGGCCGAAAATCCCATACCCGACCGTCTACGATCCATACTCGCCGAAGGCCCCCACTTTTCAACGGAAGCGATTTTCTTCTTCCTTACTCACTCCCACCTGCTCCATCGCATCTAACCCACTATCCAGCCACTGACCCTTACTCACTCCCCTAGTCTACCACCCCCAGCACAGTAACACCACCCACCCACTGCCTCGCCGAGATATGTACCGCTTTCTATAGGTACGAATCGGCGGTAAATTAGAGAAAGAAAAAAAAAATGTTAGAGAGAATGTGTAACTAGGGATTTCATGGAATCCCTAAAGTGTTCAGGGATTTCGGGTAAGGTTAAGTCGTCATATTTTCGTTGAACCTACGGGAAAATTATTGAATGCCCGGTTTGGTGAACTGTACGCCCTTGACAACTGGTTAGGTTAAGTCGTGATATTTCCGCTGAAACGAACGAAAATATCACAACTTAACTTCACATGAAATCCCGGAACATTTTAAAGATTTCATGGAATCCGTAGTTACACAGATTCCCTGTAATATATATATATATCCTCAATAGGAATATGAAAACAAGAGATACGACTCTCAACATTTATTGGCCAAACGTTTCGGTCCACTCAGGGGCCATCTTCAGTGACTAAATAGAAGCATCTAAAAAACAATCATATAACTAAAGTAAATACAAATGTCATAAATATATTGTACAATAATAAAATCTAATACAAAAAGTTAAAAAAAAAACTTAAAAAAAAAACTACCTGGATTATAAGACAAAATAAAAGAAAGTAAAAATAAAACAGAAAAAACAAAATTTCAAAATTAAAAATTTTAAAAGTTTAAAAAGTTTTAAAAAATTTAAAAATTTAAAAAATTTAAAAAAAGGACTGACCTGGATGGTAAAAGTTACAAATGACAAGTGGAGAGAAAGGAAAGAAGAAAAAACTTAAATTAGTGCGTTAGTTGCGTTAAAAAGGTGTTGGTTGGTTACGAAGTAGGCTATGTAATTTTATCGAGGAAAGGCTGTCGTTTAATTCTGGATTTAATTTCTTGATAAAAAGGGATTCTAAAATTTTAAGATCAAGCGAATTAGAAGCAGACGACAAAATCGCAAAGGAGTCCTGGGGCCACGGGTGGTCATGGGTCTCTGAATGATGCCGAATAGCAGAGGATTCAGGAGTGGAAAGAGGGCGAGAAGTTCGATGAGAAAAACCCAAATGCTTCGAAATCCTGTTTTAACTGTAGGGCAGTCTGCCCCACATAACGACTTTGGCAGGTCGCGCATGTATTTAAATAAATAACAAAGGATCTCAAAAGCACGGGGAGGTGATCTTTATGGCGAAAAAAGGATTGCAGAGAATTAGAATTAGAATTAATAATTATAAAGTCGCATTGAGGGAAGTGTCTGTCCAAAATAGAGTGGACATCTCTATTAAGTTGAAAAGTTAGTTGGTCTAAAAAGGGAAGCTTAAGATAAACCTTGTTTCGGAACCGTGGACTGAATTATTTTGGGCGAATATAGGTTATTTAAAAATTTAGAAATTAAAGTCTCAATAGTCAAAGTACAATAAAAATTATAGTTAAAAAATCTCTTAAGATACTGAATTTCTGAGTCAAATAAAGACCAACTTGAACAAAGGTGATATGCTCTAAAAATACGACTTTTAATATTAGCCAGCTTAAAACTAAGTGGAATATTGCTGAAAAAATGAGTACCGAGTTTGGTAGTAGTTGGTTTTCTATATACTTGTGTTGAGAAGCCTGTACTATGTTTATTTATGGTAACATCAAGAAACGAAATTTTATTGTATTGTTCTATTTCCATAGAGAATTTAATATTAGGATGCTTAGTATTACTGTAATTTAAAAATAAAGGAGCATGATCTTCATGCTTAAAAATGACAAAACAATCATCTACATAACGTTTAAATAAAATAGGTTTAAAATCAAGCGGACAATCCCTCAGCCACTTTTCCTTCCTCGTGAAAACAAAGAAAACTTAGCAAAGGACGGACCAAGGGGGCGAACCAATTGCCATTCCCTCGTGCTGGTGAAAAAGTTTCTTATTAAAAAAGAATATGGTATGGTATCCTGGACTGATAACTTTAAAAGCTTTGAAAACAATTTTAAACTTTTTAAATTTTTTAATTTTGAAATTTTTTTTTTTCCGTTTTATTTTTACTTTCTTTTATTTTGTCTTATAATCCAGATAGTTTTTTTTTAAAAGTTGGGTTTTTCTTTTTTTAACTTTTTGTATTATATTTTATTATTGTACAGTATATTTATGACATTTGTATTTACTTTAGTTATATGATTGTTTTTTAGATGCTTCTATTTAATCACTGAAGATGGCCCCTGAGTGGACCGAAACGTTTGGCCAATAAATGTTGAGTCGTATCTCTTGTTTTCATATTCCTATTGAGGATATATATATATATATATATATATATATATATATATAGAAATATAAATTGGCACTTCGGTCTTCATTTGTGCTAAAAATCCATACATAGGTCTTCAAAAAAAGTTTGGCCTCGCATTATCGCGAGTCCCTATATTCAACCAATTTTTGCTAAGAAATGTGTAAATAAAATTTTAAAATGGTAGGCTTGTTCGTAAATGTCACCTTTTCTCTCCATTTTTAAAAAAAATTTTCAGGCCTATCATTGCTAATTGTTTCTTTATAAACATTTGAATTTACCCCTTCCTTAAAAATCCATATCTGTCGTGCTTAATTCGGGCATGTAGGGCGCCAAATTTTCATGGCCGAATATTTACCTTAAACCCGGAATATACTTTTGCAAATTTGATTTTAAATAATAAAACTAGAAAAAATCTTCCTTAAAAATACATTTTTCTTTGTATTTTGTGCACGAGGAATCTATAATTCAAGTTTAAGCATTGGCGCCCTATGTGTTACCCCCACCGCGGTATATGCGACCCCATAAACTTCATTAATTAACATACATACTTTCCTTCATTTTCCAGATGTTTGAGGAATGTTTTATTACTTATATGCGACCGTTATATATTTTAGCAGCATACCACCTTAAATCTCCTTTCAAAATCTTAGTTAAAAAAATAAATAATAATAATAAATTAAATAAATTCAATATTTTGAGAATAAAACGCAGTAAACACTCAGTAAATTTCACAAACGTTCATTTTTAGTTTCCCCAAAACCGTTTTCATTGACGACCCACCGAATTAGAGAATTTTATAATTAGGGAGTCTAATGTGTAAAATTGGATAGTCCTTTATCCTTTATGCCCTTACTCCTTAGTACAATAATTTTGCCATTAAACAGTAACTAGAATCTCTTCATAAAATAAGTAAATATTTATACCCATATAGAGGACGCTGGCGTTAATGGGTTAAACAATATTTGTGAACACCTTGGTGGTGTTCAAACTGTATATCCTAGTGACGGTGACGGGCCGGGACCTAGTCATATGATCATGACTTGGGCTTGGGTTCAGGCTTGGGTTGAAGTACTTACTTGTACTTGGTACTCGAGTACCAATTTTTAGGTACTTGTACTTCAAATGTACTTGTAAACATTCAAGTATTTTTCAAGTACTTCAAGCATTTGGTAATGAAAAGCTACATTTGGTAAGGCTAGGCATGGGGCGTGAGTGACTTCATGGTTATGAATACATTATCACTATTTTTTAACTATGGTCTATGTGATGTATACATGGGCTTTGTGAAGTGCTTGAGTTTACTTTTTGCAACCAGTTGATTGATTCAGTTTCATCATTGTTTTTTTATTTCACTTAATTTAGAAATACTCGTGATAACAAGCATCACTGCCTCAGGATGAGGACAAATTTACATTTAGACCGAGTTTAACATATTCACTTTCATATTCCGAACCAACTTACTTTCAAGTTAGGCATTTAGATTGTCAGTGAGGTCATACTTATAGGAAACATTACTTATTCGTATTAGATGTGTAACTATAAGCCTTGTGATATTTACAGGGGCTTTGTGATGGGTTTGCTTTTATCTTTTGTGAATAACACTAAAATTGTAAACAAAAGGATAAATTTAATTTTCTTCCACGAAAGCACTTGTATTTGTACTTGACAATTAAGCACTTGGAATTGCTTGACGAATTTTTCTACATCAAGTACTTGTACTTACTTTCTCAAATTCCTGAAGTACTTGAGAAAAAGTACTTGAACCCAAGCCTGCTCTCGGTCCCAATTGCCGGAATATACTGGGCCACACTTACCTTATGAATCAATATATCCCGATAATAAGTATTCTTATCATCACCGTTTTGAAACTCCTCGTTTTCTACAAAACATACTTAATGTTCTAACTCAGAACGGAGACATGAATCCATTGTACAATAATTTAGTAAAATTTAATTGAAACTACTCGTACATTGCCGCAGCAGAACGCACTACTTCCGTTATATCTCGATGGTTTGTAACACACACACACACACACACCACAAAAAATATGGTACCATCGCAGTCTCTAGGGTTCACTATTGCTTTTTTTGGAAAGAATGGGACATAATAATGAATAAAGAGGGCCAGAATATAACAGCGCTAACGTTAACTAATGTGACCATTTGCGCTAACTTCAGTTATTATTAACAACAATATTAGAAATAGAATCCTCAACCTCGGTGTCTTCGCCTCGCTTATAGGGAAATTGTGTTAACTACTGAGCTACGGGAATTGGCACTGGGATCTGTGTACTCCGGTTGATACGTGCAGATAAAATTCCTTTTAATTTAGCCCGCATCAACTTCCTACACGTCTCCTCTATACACATTTATATACCACTTTTAGTTTAAATTAAATTACTCTAATTATTCATGTAATATAGCCACTCAAACCCGCGACCATCGGGAAGAAAAAATGGGAACAGCGACCAGTATTAAGGTAATGCGAACCACATTCCCGCGAATACTGTGCCTGTTGTAGTTCATTCAGTTTTTGCATATTACGCCCGAAGCATTTGTTGCAAATATACATAATTGTATGTACATTGAACTTAATACAATTTTGAATCCAAAGTTCAAGCGAATATTGAAGGTTGAAATTTTAATGATGAAAAGGTCGTAAAATAATTTATTTATTATTTTGATACATATTAAAAATACAGGTAGAACCTGTTGGCTCATTTGAAGTGAGGATAACCACCTTAGCTCTACTTCAGCAGCTACACACTGCCATTACACCATATACCAGTTTAATTCGACTATCATGTCCCATACTCTAAACGTAAGCAAAACAATCTTTTTCTCGTTTCTTACATTCGACACCTTTATTCCAATCGTCTCTTCCCGAAAGTATTCTCATTCCTTACTCACTGATATCAGATTTAGTTACGATACTTCATTTATTTTAGCTGTCGCTGTTCTTAATTCATTTACTAAGACCGCAGCATTAGCATGCACAAAGCGATTCTGTTATTGATTCTCGTTCAAAATCATACTCGTCCGTTTCTGCATAATCATTTAACTTTATACAATATTTAGCAATTTAACATTGTCGTCGTATATTCTGAGCCCTTCCGATACTTTGACTTCTTTACTTACTGTTTCACCGTCAGTTCTGCTGACTTTCTATCTCTAACGTACAGTACATAATTATTCACTTCACATCCTCGTGCGCTTCTCACTCATCTACATTACCTTTAAATCTCTCAGAAATAACCTAGTAATTTGGATCTTTTCTGCGTAAATTTCATAAGGAAAAATGATGGTAATATTAAAAGTTGCCAAATTTTATTCCAAAAGAAAAGCTAATTTATTGATTGGATATAAAATTAACTACATAAGATTGCGAGTAACAGAAATACGACTAAAGTAAAATTAACAGTTTAGTTTTGAAGGGTAACCTCGGACTGAATAAAATAGTCTAGCATGAATAGAGTAGTGGCCAGCTGAGCCGTTCATGGAAATCCTTAGGTGAGCATTTTGATTCGTATTGGCAACAGGGCCATAGTCATGGATCAGAGAAAATCATGGTAAAATTAATCTTCTATATTCTGCCAGGGTTCTAACCGATGGTGCCATGATTATCACTGGGGACCTAGTGGAGTTGTGGATACCTGAAAAGAGAGAGATTTTTTAAAAAGAAATAAAATACTGTACTTTAAACATATAGAAATTATACTAACTGATTGCTTACAGTATTCTAAAATGACTTCGTTTAGACTGTGGGGCTGCGCAGTTAATTTTCCGCATTTATATTATTTTTATATTAGTTACCGCCAAACCAATTTTGCGCGTTACCAAATTGTATATATTTTATCATTGTGTAATTTTAAGAATCATATATAATCTTTATAAATAAGTATTATACATAAATTTATATATATATTTTTAATTACACAATGAAAAAATATATACAATTTGGTAACGCGCAAAATTGGTTTGTCGGTAACTAATATAAATGCGGAAAATTAACTGCGCGGCCCCACAAGACATCTAAATGTGTTCGGATTTTAGTTTTATATTTGTACTTATTTTTAATTCTATCAATTAAAAAACTATACTTTTTTTTGTTTATTAGCCCAAGCTGAGTTAACTTCCTAATGAAACAAATTAAATATTTGAAGGTAAAGCCAATAAGGACGTTTCAGTCGTGGTTAGAACTAATATATTATAAATAGTCATTCGTAACATTTATATTATATTAAAAATGGTTACCCGTAACATTTAATTTTAATTTTTTATCGTATTTATTTTTTGACATCTGAAGACTTATTTTGATGCTTGAAACCAAGGTCGCCTAACATACATACAGTATACGTTGCTCGCGAGAGCACACTGAAGACAATCAAAATTTTGAAATGAGCACTGGTTCTAAAGTGCAAATAGCAAAAGCTTTAGTTCAGAATACATCTTCCTAATACTTGTGTGTAGCAACTTTGTTTAAAATGTTTAAAATCTAATACAGCCATTAAATTACCTATTTGGTATTTTTTTAAGCAAATAGGAACACCTTTTAATAATAACGTAAGTGAAAAAGTATACAGAAAAAGTATTACGCCTATTTGCATGATATAATTAAAGCCTACAAATTTTTTAAAATGCATCCCAAACATTTAGTTATTGAAACTGAATAAGAATTTACTAGATTTGATGAAGACTTTTTTTTTCCAAATATCAACTGAATAAACTTTCTTCAAAGATTCAACTAACTAAGAAATCTTCACAAGTTTAAATTACAGTGCACTGAAATACTGAAAAGGAAAACTGGTTAATTCGCTCAATTAAAAGTATCGACTTCGACCTTCAGAGTAAATAATGGTTCAAAGGACCATTTTGAACTATACAAGTCAACCATCTTTAGCCATTACCAACTTCTTTAACTAAATAAAAAAACCGAGCTACAACCACTTATCAAGTTTTCTCAATAAGTTGGTTCAACCACTTTTATGGGAATAATTACTGAAAACGCAAGTTTTTGCTATGGCTTTATGAGAAAATACTTTCTACTGTACCGTGGGATCATCTGAAAATCAGGGTCCACAGCCTTCTTTAGTTAGTTTTATAAGGCTAACTAAAAAGCCCTTGACGATTGGTTAGGTTAGGTCGTGATATTTTCGTTAGTTAGCCTTATAAGGATAACTAAAGAAGGCTGGGGGCCCTGATCTTCAGGTGATCCATACCGTGTCCAAGAAAAATGTTTATAAAGAAACAATTATCAATGATAGCCCTGAACATTTCTTTGAAAAATGGAGAGAAAAGGTGACATTTACGAACAAGACTACCATTTTAAAATTTTATTTACACATTTCTTAGCAAAAATTGGTTGAACACGGGAACTCGCGAAAATGCGAGGCCAAAGTTCTTTTGAAGACCTACAGTATGTATGGATTTTTAGTACAAATGAAGACCGAAGTGCGAATTTATATTTGCATATATCAATCACTTGGTTGAACATGGGAACTCGCAAAAAAATGCGAGGCCAAAGTTCTTTTGAAGACCTATGTATAGATTTTTAGCACAAACGAAGACCGAAGTGCTAATTTATACTTGTATATATCACAATAATAATATACAAAATCAGTCAAACTCATTTGAAAACTTTTAAAAGAAAACTGCGAATTAATATACAAAACAAATCCAGCTGAATTACATTAAGACATTAAATTCTTATTGGTTATGTTTGTACTATATAATTTTCATAACAATAGAAGGATAACTCAATTATTTTTACATTTATATAGCCTATTTACATAGCAGCCTCGTAGCAACGGACGAGTCCTAATGTAGTTTGTATCAGAATGGCATTAATTAAAACAATGCAACTCATTATATATTTGAGTTCTTTAATAACTTCACAGCAATCTAAGTAAATATATTGTGTGTGGAAACCAATAACCGAAAATTTACATTTTTTGTGGAGAGGAGGGGTCATTTTAGTCGCCAATGAGAGGGAACACGGCATTAAAGAAAACGGCTGCATTTAAGAAAATGTTTGGGGTTTAACTTTGTTCATATGACGGGGACCTACAGCTTAACGTAAAATTCGAACCACGGGTCGCTACTAGGGCGTGGTTAATTAATCATTTTTAGGAAAGTGATGAGTGATGAATGATGAAATTTTCTAATTAACCGATGATTAACTGGTTAAAAATTATTAAAAATTAAATACTTCTGAAAAGAGTAAGAAAGAGCTATATTTGTTCTGTTGCGCGAGATAAGACTAAAGAAAGCAGTTTGCTCAAACATTTAGTTTGCTTTAGTTCAAGAAATCAGGCATGGGCGGATTAGACAGTTTATACACGCAAAAAGGTGTCAAATTCAAATGATACATTACAAAATTTAAGGTAAAATTATGCTGAAATTGAGGAAAATGAATCACTTCATCATTTTCTAAAAATATTTTTTGGTTAATTAATGATTAAATTCGAAACAATGATTAACTGATTAATCAGAACCAGGTCCTACACTCGCTACATCTAGTGTATATAGAGAAGACCGTTCCGCATCCAACTATTCACCAGATAAAGTCGATTGAAACGCTGATTTTGCGGAAACTAGTGTTGCGTTATGATTTCCACAAATAACCTTTTCCTGCTTCTAAAGTCTAAACAAAGGAGCAGCTCATAATGACAAATTTCTCAAAAATATGAATTCCTGGATTTTAAGCAAGAAATTAACATTTTGCAATTACTTTTCCATTACGAGATCTTAAGAGTCTTAGTTCTACCTGTATCATAGAATTGAGTCTATGCAAGTTTTTAAAAAATATAACCTACGTGTGTATGATCTATTTTTACATAACGCCTCGTTGCAACAGTGAAGCCAGAAGTGGCCGATTAGAACGGCACATATCGCCTAGTGGCAACGAATGAATCCCGATGTAGCTTTTATCAGAATGGCATTAATCAACACAAAGCAGCTCATTCTCTGAGTTTCTTATAACTTTTCAACAATCTAAGTAAACATCTCGTATTTCGTGCAGAAACAATCACTGAAGTAACCGAAAATTTGGTGAACGTCTATTTTAAAGTGTTTCATTTATGTATATAAATGAACTAAGTACAGTTTCCACAAACACCTTTTCCGTTTCTAAACAATGACAATTTCCGCAATAATACCATACATTACGTCATCATAACATTCTATTAAGGATAAAGTTTAAGGGTCAAATCAAATAAAAATAGTCTATCAATATTTTAATTATTCTTTGTCAAATAGTAAAATGTTCTGTTAAAATTATTGTAATGTTTGTAATGGTTTTCCTAGTTAAAGTAAGCCTAAATATGATTATCAAGTAAAACTCGGATCTTTTCGGTTTTACAGCCTGTAATATTTTTTAACATTACTTGTTTTTTATTGTCCAGTTTTAATCGAGGATTTCAAAAATAACATTCATGTTTTAGAGAAACAAATAGTGAGGTAGTTATACATTTTAGTTCAGAGAATATCATATACGCTTTAAGATTCCAAAATCC